>JAATLQ010038416.1:0-43707 GCA_013421005.1 Heliconius erato x Heliconius himera | reverse complement strand
ATTGATGGAGTTAGCTAAAAGTACTATGCTAATACATAATTTTTAGTTAAGCTTTTAGAGTTACCATTTCTACTGGCAAATTTTAGTACCAAAAATAAATTCATTCAAAGTATATCATATCAAACTGAATTTCTTTAGCTTCACGCTATATCCTGCATATGCTCGTAGTAGGGATACCAAGGGAACCTAGTGCTATGACTCCCTTTTCCATTCTCTGCCCAATATGCTAGAACTTCATTCCCCGAGAGGGAATCGAACCCACAACAATCATACGCTATAGTTACCTCAATGTAGTTTTTGGCAGCAAATATTAAATGGGTAAAACAAAAACGGCCAATTTAGAAGGAGGGGCGGTCAAAAACAAAAATAAAATTAATTATCATTCATTAGTACTAAGCTCTAATGAGTACAATGTGTACCTTTTTAAGTCTGGGAGTTTCAAAATTCAATTTAAGAGCTGGTATTAATTGAAACTGTACGCCATTCTATTGTGAATCGTATTCCTTGGACTTTAAAGTTACTTTTCTTTTAATTTACAAGACAATAGTGGTAATGATCCAATAAATTGCAATAGTGTTGGTCCGTGACTTCGCTTGTAATGAAGTAAACTTTTTTAATAACGTTTTATTTTCAACTTTAGAATGTTAGTCGCTGGTCGCATTTATTAAATACTAACTTTTAGCTGCGGCTTCGTCCGAGCGGTCAAATGGAAATACCTAGAACTTGTGTATGACATATAATACGTTCTAAGTGTCGTGAAGAAACTATTAATATAACGTAATAATATACACTAAATAGCCCTCCTCGATAAATGGACTATCCAAAATCAAAACAGCTTTCAATTTAAGCTAATAATAAATTTTATACTATATTTTTACTGACTCTTTGCACTTCAGACAAAGAAGTCAGTTATGCATCACTTAATTTTGAACTTTTTGAACAATCTTTCTCAGCACAAAATGTAAGAAATTTAAAACGATTTTAGATTTTTTTTTGTTCTTGATAAAATCTAATAAATGAATGAATTAGATTTTTTTATCGTCAGCTCCTTTTGGATTCTACATTTAATAATTGTTGTAATAAATTTTACGCGAGTGTTAAGACACTCCGTTCCGATTATGACATTTCCTATCTCCATTTTCCGCCGGATTCTGAAGGCTTTGCGTGGTTGAGTGGAAATGTAAATATTAAATATCTCATATCCTCGAGAAGGAATCGAACCCACAACCTCCTCTATCCCCGTCGCACCCTTGTGTCCCAGCGCCACGACGGGGCTTTGTTATCTTTTATAATATAAATAATTTAGAAACAAGCAGACATACTAATGTCATTTTTGGTTTTTACATTCGCTGTAGCATCACATAATATATAGGTACATCTCTAGTCTCTAGTATAGGTTCATCTCGTCTTTTATTACTGTGATTTCAAGTTCAAAGGCTTTTAATATAACAGATGCACAAACACATACAAATCAGGTATGTATGTTTGTGTGTATATTGTGAAATAAACACGATTTTTTTATTCATATTATGTTTACGTGCATATGCTATGTATGATGAAAATTTACGTGTGTACGCTTTTCATAACATTTACCTCTTAAAACAAACTAAGCAAGTTTGTTTAAATTGCCAAATAAATATTAAACGTACTCGTAGTTATATCTTTAGAGCATTAACTAAGTTACATATTATATAAAGAATAAATGGAATAGGTACACTACTATTATTTTTTGTAGCAGAGGTGTTGAGAAACACCGTTTCCCATTTTTCGCTCAGTTTTCGAGGCCAGTCGTGGCGCAGGGGCATAAAGTGTTAACGTAAATACGACTGGTTGTGGATTCGATCCCCACTCGAAATGATATATTTATTTAAATTTATATTTTCATTTTCTTCGCTCCGGTGTCGAGGCAAAGCGCGTCGTTGAGTTCCAACACTCAATACGCAATGCCTCCAGAGTTCGGCGGAAAGTAGGGAATGGAGTGTCTTAACACTAGGGTTCCTTCTGCCTACCTTGCTGTGTGCGGCATACTGCGTGATGCTGATTTAATTTAATTTGATTTAATTTTCGAGATATTACATATTGAGTCGAACAACGCCGCACGTTGTGTTTTTACAGGCGTGAAATAAAAATAATTCATCCCACCTTGCTAGAATTGAACCCATAAAAGTCATGTGTTTATATTTTGGGTGGGATGGAACCTGGGAGCTTAGTGTTAAAAAACTCTGGTTCCGTTTGATCATTTCTGTTCTTCACGAGGCTTTACTTTAAATGTTGAATGGCGTAACTCAACGCCGCACTTTGCCTTGATAGGAGAAATAAAAATATTAAATATTCCATTCCCCGAATTGAAATTAATTCCCATACAACACGATTATATAAATAAAAATTTTTAGGTATCTAGGAACAGACACCCAATTGTTCTTCATGACCTTAATAGTCCTACTCGTCATATGGAAGTGGCCAAGAATGGGTGCTCCTATATTATCTGGAGTGATGATCATCAGCCTCCTCATACCGTTCCTGCAGAGTTACTTCATGAAACTTCTACCGATTCGAGTCAGCATATTCCCTGAGTGAGTACTTGTGTTGTGTAATTATAGTTTTTTATGGCTGTTATAATTCTAAGATTAAGTAGATTATTTAAAAATTTTAGCTGACAACTAGAATTTATTTTGTTTTATTATTAGAAAAAATATTTTGTCCTTTTGTCTATCTAATCTGTGTTCGGGATTGAACGTCGAGCTGTCTTGCCTGAGCGAAAAAATAAATAATTCATCCACCCAAGTGGAAATTGAACCCACTATTACTGTTTTATGTAATTTTAATTTTATATGTCCGTTGCGGAAAAACTAAAGACAAATCGTTCATTCTTCTTTAGAAGGAACGTATCGAGTTATCTTTTGATAACTTGATACTATTTTTCTACACTTTTTTACTTTTGCTATTTACAATATATAAATTAAATTCCCCTCACAATTTTATTTTGTCCTATTCTAGGTCGATAAGGGATATATTCGGTTACAACGACACATTTTACCATGCCTACGTGTCGGCGCAGGGCAACTGGGCGGGGTACCATTTGGGTGTGCTAACAGCTTGGTTCTATCATAAGGCGCAAGCTGCTAAATGGAATTTAGGAGAGTCTTGGGTTAGAATATGTATTTGTAATGTATTATATATATATAGTTTTATTTTGCTTCTGTTGATTTCCTCGAGTAAGAATCTTTTTCTCTCATCTTTTTTCTTACAACATTTTTTGCAAAAAAAAATATAGAATCTTGATATTTTAAATACTTTATTTTATGTTTCAGCTAATGAAATTCCTATTCCTCATATCAATACCAGTCGCCATGGGAACAGTGTTAATGGGATGGGATCTACATCATCGTGAAGCATCTGCATTCGAATCAGCTATCTTCAATAGTTTGAATCAGAATTTCTTCGCTCTTGCTATATGCGTGTTCATTATTGGCTACTTCTATAGATGTAACAGTAAGTTTAATATTTTAAATTATATATATTTGATGCCAGTCGTAGCGCAGGGGCACAAAGTGTGGTCGTAAGACCGACTGGTGGCGGGTTCGATTCCAATTCGAGTAGATGAAATATTTATTTAGATTTATATTTTCATTTCTTCGCTCGAGGTGTCGAGGAAAAGCGTGGCATTGAGTTCCATCACTCAACACGCAATAGTAAGTCTGAAACGAAAGTGTCTTAATAGGAATGGTCTTAACACTAGGTTCTCAAGTTCCTTAAACCTACCCTACTGTTCTGCCCAGCTTGCTTTCGTGGCACAGCGATACAGAGTCCAATTTTAAACGTGACGGCCGTGACATCGATTACCAATCGGAAAATGAATTATTTTAAAGGCAAAGAAGATAGCGTGATATTGATTTCCGCCGTTACATGCAATGTCTCGAAAATTGGGCGGAAATTTGGGAATGGAGTTTCTTAGCACAATTTTTTTCTGCCTGCCTTGCTATGAGGGGAAAAGCGTGAACCTGTTTTTTACATGTGTAAATAAAATGTGTCAGATGTTTTATAAAACATGTACGAACAAAAATGAGTAATCTTAGAATATATTACTATATTATCCAATTTACACTTCTGTCGCTACATACATAGAATCTCGTGCTTGCTTTATCAAACTATTAAAACGGTAATTTTTTTAATATAAACATTCCTCCGACAATAAAGCGAACTCAGTACGATCGCGCATGTACCCACTACCCAACTACAACATTTCAAATATCTCCGAAATATCTCGTATACGTAGAATTGAAAAATCCAAAGCAACTTCCAAAAAGGAATCGACTCAAAAGCAAAGTAGACATTCAAAGAATTTTCCTAAACCTTTTGTATTTATTCGTGCATTAAAATAGGTTTTTCCCGATCACATTCTGTCCCACCTATTACCTAACGTAGTTCGAACGTCTTGAAGTTTAAGCGCAAATGTCTGATTCGCTTGCAAAAGATAAAAGGGATTATTACGAATTCTGGTGTAAAAGTAAAAATCGGTGGAGCTTTTCATATCGGATGGAATCAGGGCGGTAATAAAATGCTCGATGCTATTAAATGTTAATGTAAAGTACCTTGTAAAATGGTGTTGGTTTGAAGATTTACTATTTTTTATATAGTTTTGATCGCTGATAACAAGTTTGATAAGCATAAGTTGATTATCAAATGGATAATTGTAATTTTGCATTTTTATTCTGTAGTCAGTCGTGGCGCAGGGGCACAATCTTGTGTCCGTAAACCCGATAGATTGTGGGATTACATTTCATTTCCTCGAATGGTAATCGACATTACCACTCGAGGAAATGAAATATTAAACATTTTCATTTGCTCGCACTGGTAACAAGGCAAAGCGCAGCGTTAAGTTCCGCCACGCCAACACGCAATGCCTCGAGAATTTGGCGGAAAATGGAGATCGGAAGTGTCTTAACACTAAGTTCCCAGGTTCCCTCCGACTACCCTGCTATCAAAAAACATTTCTATTTCGCTTTGCTTTTTTTAAATATATATAAAAAAAATCAAAATTAAACTCGAAATTTAATAATTAAAATTGATCCTTACAAAAAAATATATATTATATTGCCACGTCAATAACACCTAAGCTTAAGGCATTTACGAAATACTCGTCAAGCGTTCAGCTATTTAACACCGAATATAACAATATGGCATAGAAATGTAGGGAACGTGAGAGGCATGCCGGATTGTGACGGCGCGGTGTGGCATTTCGATATTGTTAGATTAAGGCTTGAGCTCTGAGACTAATTCACATCGATTTTATAAAAGACATGGTTGCTTCGAAAATAGATAGTAAATGAGTATATGGTTATTCGTAGATTCGTAGGTAGGTATTGGTAGGTTCTCTTCTCATGTGAAGCTTTTTTTTTTGTATTATTAAATGAAATATAAAAAGAGAGAATGAAGTATTCATATTTTCATTTCTTTGTTATGGTAACCAGGCAAAGTGCGGCGTTGAGTTCCGCAGAATGTTAAGAAACTCCGTTCACATTAAGATACTTCTGTTTCCCACTTTTCATTGAAGGCACTTTTCATTATTTATATATATTTTTTTCATTTACAGGAATTTACGTTGGCTCAGTAGAGTGGGGTCCTCTACAGCCACTCGGCAGAATGTCTTACTGCGCTATGTTGTTGCACGCGACCGTGCTGAGGACTTACGGAGGACAGATGAGGAGATCATTTTACGCTACCGATTATACTGCTGTAAGTGTTTTTTTTTATTTTCTTGCTCTAGTAAAAAAAGCGCTGCGTTGAGTTCCGGCACTCGACATATAGCTCCCTGAATTCTCTCTATGTATTTTCTTTATCTAATATCCTATGATTCTCTCAAATGGCATTTCCAAAGTTGTTTTTAATTCAATCCATTCCTATCGGGATTAAACCTTCGTTTGAATAGATCTACAATCAAATCGAAATCAGGCATTCGGAATGCATTTTCAGCGAAAAGTATCAAATCTCATATTGCTTTTGAGAATTGCAGGTAAGAGAGAGAAAAAGAATTTAATTTTTATAAAAGTTTTTTGACACTATTGTGTCAAAAAGTATGCAATTCAGCTGCACGCTATATAACGTATAGACATTCTTTTTGCGGCTTTTCGCCTAACTTCCGAGACATGTCGAGTGCGACAGCGCAACGCTATGTCATGTTACAATATCGCAATGTAATGTCTAGAAAATAAGGCAGAAATTGGAGAACGGACTGTTTTAATGCTCCTTTTCCCTACTTCCCGCTGCCTACCCTGATATATGCAGAATATAACTTGAAGTCGCTTCATGAAAACATACCCGTAAACCTTAAAAAAATCATATTTTTAACCAAAAAAAAATAATTTCAGATAATGCTATTCGCCGGTATAGTATGTACGACATACCTCTGGTCGCTACCCCTTCATCTGTTCGTGGAAGCTCCAGCGTGCCAACTACAGAAGATTTTCTTCGGCCCAAAGAGACAAAGGAAGGAGCTTGAATCTAATAAACCAAGTATTAAACCTGGTCTATCAAATATTTCAGTGTCGACTGTATCGACTCACATATAAGACTTATTATTTTATATTTTGTATTATTTTTTTTTGATAATAAAATTTTATGTACCTGAATTGTATTTTTTTAATTGTGTTACCGATAACATTTTTTTTTAAATATGTCAATAATCATCATAAAATAATATTTAACTAATTTAAGATATGATCTTTACTTTTTATCCTCAAGTAAAAGCTGACATATATAAGGGTAAGAAGCCTTCATTGTATACTTAGACAACTTCCTTTTGTTTTAAATAATTGAAGCCGTCTTGGCGCAGGGGCACAAGTGTGTGGTACAGTCACACACTTGTGTGTAATACGACGGTTGTGGGTTCGGTTTCCACGGGGAATAAAATAGTTATTATTTTTATTTGCTTGCTCTGGTAACGAGGCAAAAGTGTAGTACTACCCAGAATAAGATTTATATAGATTTTATCTTAGCACTAAACCTATAATTTTATCTAGATCAACATCTGCGTATGACTGTACAGGACAGGACAGGACGTTTGTGGGTTTAATTTTCTCTGGGAGCAGTAAATTATATTCATTTCCTCACTCGAGTAACAAGGTAACCACTTTATTTTTTTATTCATAAAAATATATTCTTGTTTAAGTATCATTTAATTTAACAAACAATATTGGGTATTTGTTTCTATTGGGCAAGTTCTACAACCATTATTTGATCAATATCATCGGACTGTAATTACGAATTCGGTCAAATTTATATACAATACTGTTACTATTGTATATAATAGTGTTGATATATAATACTGCTTTGTCACTAGCATTTAACCATCAAATCAAATCAATCAAATCAAATCAGTTTCAAGCTGTATCTCGCAGGGTACACAGCAGGGTAGGCAGAGGAAACCTTGTGTTAACAACACTTCGTTCCCCGCTTTCCGCCGAATTCTGGGGGCATTGCGTGTTGCGTGGCAGAACTCAACGCCGCGCTTTGCCTCAACACCAGACCAAAAGAAATATGAATTTAAATAAAGTGAAACTTGAGTGTTGGTTTAACCCACAACCAGTCGCGTTTACAGTCACATTTTGTGCTTCTGCGCTACGACTCTAATATTATCATTTTGTTTTTTATTTTTAAGTGAAATATTCTACCAATGATATCGTGCCGATCAAAAGAACGACAACCGGTAAAAGTTCTTCTTATTCAGGATTACAGGTAACAATAACGAAAACATCTGGATTTCAGTAATTATGCACATGCGTCATAGAATTTTGTGTCTTTTCGTGAAGATACATCAGAGACCCAGTAACCGACAACGGCAAGATTACGTGCTATCCAATATTGGCGGTATTTATGCTTGCGTCTTGATTCTAAGCAAATAAATATAATCATCCGCTCTAAGTTTTTATTTGTAACTGGAATGAAATTCAATCTTTCTAAAATCTTCTCCACTATCATAATATACACATACTACTTATAACTAATCTTCTGTATCTATAAATCTTTGTAATAATGTAAAACGTCAAAATAATTTCATGAAAAGAGCTTTATGAAAAAAGCGTTATGTCTGCCGCTCTTCCCTCGCCATTGACCATTGCGCTGATTACACCGGCGCGGCGTGGCGTGACCACGGGCCGCGGCAATGGCGGGCAAAAGTATTTTCGTATTTTGAATGTATTATTAGTAGTCAAACCTCTTTGGCTGTACTGAATGTAACTGGCTGGTTTTAATACATTAATGTAACATTTGTGACAAATGTGCCATTCTGAAGATGCAATAATAAAAAAAAATTCTACGCCGTATGACTGTTATATTATGCTTAATCTTACTTGTGACGACATAACTTTAAGTTTTTTCACTTTAATCTTTAATTATTTTTAAGAAGTAACTTAAGGCATTCGTGCTACTGTAAATGAAACAGTTGTGGGTTCGATTCCCACTCGGGGGAATGAAACATTTAATATTTTCATTTCCTCGATCTAGTAAAGAATCAATGAATGAATTAACGAATGTCGTGGAACTTGATTTCTTTATTCGCTCTGTCTGTCTAGCAAGGCATGTGAAGACGTGTGCATGGATATAGCGTGAAGTTAATAAAAATATATCTAGAACACAGTGTCATCTAGGTCTAATTGTTATATAAGCTTGATTGTACAAGATAGTCGTGTGCCCATCTCACACAGAGAAAATCATAAATATTTTTACATTAGACAAAATTAGAAACTAACTCTTCTTCCTATTAGTAGATGAATAGGGAATAAGAACTTAGTGGCAAAGCACTCTGTTCTCCTCTTTCCGCTCTCCAAAATTTAAGCAATGCGTGATGAGTAAAACCTTACTCGCTCTGGTAACAAAAATTGGCGTGGCGTCATTGGGTCCCGCCACTTCACACGTCTCGGAAGCCAAACACGACGGTGTACCATTGTTTTTGTTTCGCGCGGAAAAAGCGCGGGATCTATAAGGATTCTAGCGCGGAACCTTTAAGGATAAGCGGGAACCTATATGTATTCTATTGTTCTCTTTTAAAATAATAAATCGTTAAAAAAAGTTATATATCTGTTATTATTTAAATAATTCAATCATGAGTAAAATATGTATTTAGGAAAAATATCTGTACACAGATAATGAAATTACTGACACTAATAGTATCAATATCCCAGTAAAAATAGATCTTATATAGAGCCACTTAAGAACGAAAATTGAAGGTGTTTATATATTTTCCTTATATGTTTGAATCAAAACATGTAATTCTTGTTTATGTTGCAGCTATAATGAAAAAAAATAATGTTCTTATTTTTTTTTTGCTGACGCTGGCAGAAGATTGAAAACGTGATACATAAGTACCATGTGACATTATAATATTATAATTATAGAGTCATGTGATAAAAATTATATTTATTTAATTCTTTTCAAGTTCAAGTTTTTTTTTAATTCTTAATTTTTTTTTTCATTTTCCTATTATGGCTAAAGAACATTGAGTTGTCCTATTCAATTTTCTCATTTTCTCTTTTTCTTTCGTCTCCATTGTAAATATTTACGAGATATAAGTATCGTTTATCGATATTGAAAATACCATAGGTTATGTTAAGTATATTGATATACCGAATGCAGATGTCGTAGGTAATTAATTAGCATAAACGTATATATATAGGTTAGGTTGGGTTAGTAAATGTTATATGTATACGTATAGTATTAAATGGATATTATACACAAATGTTACTGGAATACATATTGTATAATAATAAATATATAAATGTTTCTGTATGTCTGTTTGTCTGTGTTAGAATTATGAGATTGTTAGGATAATGAAATCTTACTATCTTAAACAATTCTCGGCGTTGATGTTCGCCTAATGTCTGAAGGACATAAAGAATGAAGCAATCTATTACTATGTATCAGTCTATTCAGTAGATAATTATCAGAATTGATAATTATTATATTAAATTAATTTACAAAGGCGATCTGAAGGAAACTGATAGAAGTATAGAAACTACTTCATTTAATATGTAAATTCGCAACCAAATCGAATATTTAATTTAAGTAACAAAGAAAAATTAAATTAGTATAACATTTTAAAGGTACAATATACAAAAACAATATAAAAAAAGAAGTTTTTAAAAAAACCTGTTTTCTCACATTTTGCAGCAACAAGTATATTGATGGTACAAAACAGTTACGAGCGCGTCGTCATCTCGCGAACTCAATAACCTATTATAACCTAAAAATAGTAATAAATGTACTGGAAGAAAAGTTAGAAAATAAAATAGTGTATACAAATGACAATTACGTAGTGATTTCAGACCTTATTCTCTACTCACCGCCTAAAAGTGATGAGAGTGATAAAAGTGATACTCATTTTACTAATAACATGTGAAGTTTATCCTATTAAATTCTTTAAAAGTGTCCGTCCGTTGAAACTGTACGAAGCATATCCTTGTACCGTTGAAGATGTTGTGTCAAAATTTTTTAGTGGCTTAGAAAATGGTTACAATGTAACTATAAAAAGGTCTTTAGACGTCGCCACGGATGTAAGACTGGTTTTTGATTCAGAAGCTGCTGTTTTTTTGGTACTTTGCTATTATATTCTACTTTTATTATAAAAATATATAGCGATAATTTGATAATATAGACTAGTACTAGTAAAATAGACTTCTCCAATTTCTACTCTTTTAGCAGAACTCAACGCCGATCTTTGTTCATTTAGATCCGGGAAAAACCAATGTGTATACAATTCTTAATAAGACACGTCAAAAAATATGGGTCTATACTACGTCATTTTTAAACACAGGAAGAAAATGTTTATTATAAAATATACGCAATTGGGTTTCCCTTAACAATTTTATTTACAGCTTAGTGAATACCGTTATCAATTTATAGTGAGTCAGGTTAAGCAACTTTAACCCCGGTCTAGAGCAAGATGGGTGGGTATTCAGAGCGGAGCGATAGTAGTCTGTGATCACAAATTAGTATATTATAACAAAAAATTACATACTGTGTTAGATAGGTACCGTTGTCTTAGATTAATGAATTAAAACAAAAAAAATCTTTAAAAAAGATTAATAATTTTTTGTTATGATAGAAACCCGTTGCATGTATTTAGAAATTGTAATATAAAATATATATAATAAGTATTAAAAGCGAAAGAATAACACATAATAATATACAAAATAAATGAAATATATTAAGTTGAGTTCCGCCACTCACCACGCACTGTCTCGAGAATTCGACGACGACTCGACGGAAAGTGGGGAACGAAGTTTTATAATTCTTCTTTTGTATTTTCTAAGCCTTGATAATCTGATTATGTTACTATATATATTTAATATTTGAAAACGAAACTAACCGCTGTTATCTCACCAGAACGGAAAAATAAAAATAATTCATTCCTCCAAAAGGAAATCAACCCCAAAACCACAGAATCAACAGTCAGACGCTTATATAGCCAACATTTTTTTAAACTTCAAGCTGTATCCTGCACGTAGCAGAGTATGCTTACTCTGCTAGGGACTACCTGGGAACTTAGCGTTAAGAAACTTTGTAAAACCGCAGAGTGGCATAGAGTATTGACTTGCGGAACTCTACGCCGCCCTTAATATGTGCATTTGAGTATATTATTAGCTATGTTCAAACGAATTTGAATAATTTACATTATTTTCTATAGTAAATTTAAACTTTAGAAAATAATGTAAATTTTTTTGTCAACACAAAAAAAAATATATTTAAAATATTTTTCATGTCTTATTATGGAATCTACACAAACACCAAATTAAAAATTGCTTTTATTATATAAAATAAAAGTGAAACGAGATACGAAACCCTAAAAACAGTAATGCAAGCATAGTTTTCATTTACGTACCTAGAACAGGCCGCCTTTATCGGTAAAATAGCCTTTAATTAAGGTAGTAGGAAAAAATATCTAATATGCGATATTACGTAAAAAATATGCAATCAATATTTCTATACACAGAGTGGAAGCGACTGCGCTCCTTATAGGGGAGCAGGATGAGCTCAGACGTAGGATTATTATTTCAATTTCATGATTTTCATCCATACTGTATTACGACGCAGTTACGAATAGATACCAATAACGTAAACACTTACTACTACAAACATACTACTAAACTTTGCCGATCTACCATTTTTCATTCTCAAAAAACATTCCAGAACGAGAAAGGGATAGTTTTCTATTTTACTCAATTATCTAGTTTCTATAATAAGCCGAAACAACGTTCGACTTTACCGTCAACACGACTACGACTCGATTTCTTGAATGAGGCGTGTGCGATGTTGTCGCTTTGATAGGTTAGTGTCTGTGTGCGTCATTCTTAACAAATGGCGTTTTATTTGATAACGATAATTTTATTATTTAAGTTGTTTGAAAAATAACTCTTTCATTTTTGGCAAAATCTCTTTCGTTTCATTTAAAGTGTTGAAGACAAAAACACTCTGAATATATTTTAAATTTTGTTTTGTTTTGTATTTCAGAATAAAGATGCCAGATTTTCCAGTGTTCAAGACAGTGTGTTTAACATATTTAATATAATCTTGTTGCGTAGCAGTGACAATTTCACATTCACTGTTCGGGGTCAACCGGCTCCATATTCTCCACCTTATTTGACCAGCTTGAAGATAAACGGAGATGAATACTGTAAAAATTCTAATTTGGTAAGTATGACTAGTAAGAGACGCAGAGGGAAACCTCAGTTAACCTTCGAAAACACAGAATCCATAATATTGGAGACATGTCACGTAAAAAGTGTGACGACTTCCTGAAAGGAACGTATAAAGGCATGAAGAGGTTGAAGAGGCAAAAGAGCTGTGCAGTGACCGTAGCGCTTGCAACTCCTACCTCTTCTAACTCTCTGGCTACCCCGCTAGTGATGAAGCGCGTAGCTAAAAAAAATATTATTTGATTAAGTAAATTTTTATAAGCACTTCTCTGCCTTCCGCAAGGGACGACGGTACAATATTATTTACACTTATTTGTACTCATGTCTACGTAGTGTAGAGTCACCCAAAACAACCATAACTAACCATAAACTCCCGTGAAGTGATGACGCAGGGGATGCCTTTACCGCCGTCAGCATGCTGACAAGCAGCCACATAGTGCTTGCAAAGTTTTCAGGGACAGTGTACTCTCTTCCGTACTTACCCATTGTCGCTGTAAAAGCCAGTACGGTTAACAGCATTAACCTTAAATTCGAAAATAAATTAATACCAAAATCAAATGTGAATAAAGATAAGTGTCAAAAAGACGAGAGAAAGACGTTTCAGTAATTAAAAATTCCAGACATATTTCGAAGAGTACGATGTGGGAGTGCAAAAACGGCCGCAAGTACCGGACAGATATTGTGGTAGACGTAAAATATGGCATACCGAGTTAATAGTTAACGGACAAGTGACGAAACCGGGAAACTGGCCGTGGCACACCGCTATATATAGATATGAGAAAGCGGGGTTAAGATACGTATGTGGTGGCACGTTGATTAACAAATATTTTGTGTTGACTGGTAAGTGTAAAAAAATAAATCTTGTCTCATGGAAATACTGAGCAGAGTAGTATTTTGCATTGACTGGCGGAATTCAATACACAAAAAGACAGTCTGTTCCCCGTTAAGACACTTCCGCTGCCCACTTTCCGCCTATTCTGTTGAGTAGTGGAACTTAACGCCGCGCTTTGCATCGTTACCAGAGCGATTAAATGAAAATATTAAACATATCATTCCCTCGAGTGGAAATCGAAAACAACCGTCACGTTTACAGTCACACACTTGCCCCCGCGGCTACAATATGGCCTCTAAGCACTAAGGAATTGAGAGATGACCTTACAAAATTAGGGAATTAAAAGTTAATTTGAATATAATAATTAATCCCCACTTCCCCTCACACCCCAATTCCCACGAGTAAAATCGAATTCACACTCGTCGTGTTTCTGTCAAACACTATTCCACTATGAATAAAGTGACTCTCTAAATGTAAGTTGAGTCTATTTTCTCCGAAATGTGTGAAACAAGATTTATTTATGGAAAACGCATATATACTCTGTACATGCGTTTTCCACAAATAAATTCTTCCTTTAAAAATTGTACACCAAAACGCTAGCAATATTACAAATTCAATTCAGTGTGCCACATGGTCTCTACATTTTGCGAGTTTCAGTTCCAAAATTAGAATTTCTATACATTGTTTTATTTTTTAAATTTAAAATATTTACATATGGTGCAGTGGAACAGTATTTGACTGTAAAACGCGATAATTGTGAGTTCAATCGTGGCTAAAAAAGGCATTTTTTTTATCAGCTAACTTAAAAGGTAAGCCGAGGGAACCTGGGAGCCGTGTACTTAGTGTTAAGACACTCTATTTCTATTATTACACTTCCGTTTCCCATTTTTCACCAACTACTGGAGCCTTTGAATGTTGAGTGGTACTCAATTCTTCAAAATGTAACATGTACAATGATCTACATTACATTTAGATAGCGAATGGCGACTCAATAAGACTCAATTACTCAATAATCTCTAATATTTCTAGTGCCAAATATGGATAGTAAAATCGCTTACAAGTTATTTCTATAGTTATGGGGTATAGAAATTTATCCAATTCACTAAAACAATATCTTAAAAAATAGGCAGAAAATTGAGAACGTTGTCTTAAAACTGAGTAGATCCTGCTATATGCGAAAAATATTTAAAATTAATCACACAAAACTTTAATCACTTAAAAACATATACTCGTATACATAAATATATCTATTGTGTTCTTATTATCCTGATCTTTCTGGTGAGGTCATTAGTATCATACTTTGAAAATAATATATTGATCTAGATATTTTTACAAATATCCAAGATAAATCAAATAAGAAATAGATATGTAGATAGATATATATGATTGATTTATTGACTGATTCACATATAGATAAGATCGTTTGATACACAAATACAATATGAAATTTGGTAAACATTTGTTATTGTGTGTTGTTTTCTTCCTCCAGCCGCCCATTGCACAACGACCAGCGGAATACCAGTACATCCAGACGTTTTGGGAGTCATTTTGGGAAAATACAATTTATATGGCAGTGATATATCTTTACAAGAAAGACAGGTAATATATACAGGGTGTTTTTTGGATAGATAGACAAACAGATAAAGGCGTTTCTGAGATATTTGCCATTTAAAAATATCTTTATAGGAATATTTTTTTGCGCTTTGCCTCGTTACCAAAGTAAGGAAAATGAAAATATTAAATAATTCGTTTCCCCGAGTAGGAATCGAAAACACAACTCTGATTAACTTGCAATCATTATTAGTATAGGTTTTGTATATTAGTTTTAAATAACATGTGCAATATCCTACAGGTTAAATATAATCATTCCCCCAAGTGTGGGTCGAACTCACAACCGTCGTGTCTACTATCTAAAATTATTATTTTAATTATTAATTTATAAATGATTATTTTGTCTAAATTCTTACATAATCACAGTTTAGATTTTTATCAGACCTTATATATTATTTCAAGGTATTGGAGGTAATAGTTCACGATGAATTTACAGCGAAGAAGCTCCAGAATGACATATCGTTGCTGAAATTAAGGACAGAAGTAACGTTCAATAATTATGTGCAACCGGCTTGCTTATGGTACGACGAAGTCTTCTTTAGATTACCGAAACCAGAAATTTTTGGAACGGTATGTATAATCTAAATATATGTATATAAAAGTTTTCCGCAACTGAATGACTGATAAACAAGGCACAAAAAAAAGTACTGGACTGAGAAAGATGCAATTTGGCAAGCAGTTAGTGTAGCGGAGCACAAGACCAGGATCTTTCGAAAGGAGAATGAAAGGGAAATACATTCTTGGGCCCAAAATGTAAAGAGATAAAAATTGTTCCCTTTTTGAAAATTCTGATAATTTTGACAATCTGAGAGCTGAGTTTTTAGAGATTTGGTAAAAGTGAGGCTATTGCACAATTCACACAGCGATCCATGTCCATAGCGTGGCGCTCGTTATATCCAACAGATTTCGGTGTATCCGGGGAAACAAGGGTTGTAGCTTTCTACAAATTAATGATTGTAGCCTTTGCTACAATCATTAAAAATCATAAGACAAGATGTCAATATTAATCAGCTGTCATCTGTCTTTTAAAATACAGTTGTTTTTAATCGATTCAAATGGTTTTTTTTTTGTTTTTAAAGTAATTAATTGACATTTTCTTTATTCATACTGTAATTATAAGCACTAATAAATACGTTAAAATAACTTACATTTAATTAAAATGAACACATTATTTATTTTCGTAGAACTGTAATGGATTATTTCTACCGATTAAGGATCTAAAACTATTCTCTGCCTTCAGATTGTCAATCGAATAGATTTTTGGTATTCTAAGATTGAAAAAGATGACTAGTTTTTAGGGTTCCCTACTTTTTAAGGAAAAAAGTAAACCTTAAGATCACTTTGTTGTCCGTCTGTGTGTCCGTCTGTCTGTCATTTATCCCAGGAACGCTAATTATTTTTTGTATAATATATTAACTTTTTTATTATTTAATTTAATACATTAACATAACAAAAAAGTATGGTCGTTGTTTATACCGCGTATTTCAACACTACAAAGAGAATCAAAATTAATTGGGTACAATTACAAAATTTAATATTAATGCCGCTAGTTCAAGTGAGGCATAAGATGAAGGGGTTCTGACTACGCTAAGCTTACATTTCAGAAAAAGCTCGAGATCTCCAATTTTTGTACGGAACCCTCGGTGGGTGAGCCCGACTCACGCTTGTCCGGTTTTTTAGACTATATATCAACTGATTACATTTAGGCCCACGTTTTTCCTTCTCCATTCTGCTAAAACATTAAAAAAAAGATTTTTTAAATGATGTCTCCAACTAACTCCACACAAACTAAGTCGCAAGTGACGATTATTATACGTATAAAAATATAACAAGTCAATTCGAGCCCCACTTTGAAGTAAATATAATAATCCTCAAAATTTCAGCTTTGATAAAATGATATGGGTCTGGGGGCCCTGGGATCTCACTCTTATAAGCTTTATCGTATAATATGTTTTTAAAAAAATTGTCATTTAATCGATGACCCTTTATAAAAGAAAGGGCAGTGATAGATTCCACCAATCAACACGCAATATCTGAAAATTGAACAGAAAATGGACAATGGACTGTCGTAACACTAATTTCTTTCTGCTGCCACTCTTACCTCTGCTACCCTGCTAAAAAATATATTTTTCGTTCTTTTTCCAGGTAGTTGGCTGGGGATATGACAGCTCAGATTCACTATCGTCAACGCTCCACGAAGCTTCAATGCCTCAAATAGACGATTTGCAATGTATATACACCAATCCACTTTTCTACTCCAATTTCATTCGGGATGGCAAGAAGTTCTGTGCAGGATATCTGAATAGTGAGGAACTTATTATAGAATTTCAAATAAATGTTGTAGATTTGATTCTTACTCGAGAAAATGATATATTTAATATTTTCATTTCCTCGTTCTGGTAAAGAAGCAAAGCGTGGTGTCGAGTTCCACCACTCAGATTTCTAGGTTCTCTATGTCTATCCTGCTATGTTCGGTATACAGCGTGAAGCTAAAAAAAGGCTTCGCATGTTTTTCCGTTATGACAGGGAAGCCAAAGGCAACCTAAAATTCAGAGTCTGATTTTCATGATATTGCCTGTCAAGTAGCGGAAGTAAACGCTGTGCTTTATCCAGATTTTACTATAGGTACCAGACGCCTCTGGTATAGCAAAATGTTGATAAAGCTATAAAGGATATGAAAAACAAACACTACTACAACAGTACTATTCATTTCACGAGTGAGGATCAAACTCACAGCTATCGTGTTTAGAGTCAGACAACGACGACCTTTTTCTCGTGATAAAAAAGTTCCCATTGTCTGCTATAATAAAATACCTAATTATATTTTCTATTTCCAGAAACATCTGCCTGTAACGGTGACAGTGGAGGTGGCTTCATGGTGTTCATACCAGATCTGATTAATCCAAATTCAACCCATTCAATAGGAGCTTGGTACGTCAAAGGCATAGTGTCTGTCAGTTTGTCAAGAACTGACGTGGCTATATGCGACCCGAATTCCTACGCCGTGTTCACAGATGTATCCAAATATTTAAAATGGATCAAAGATTACATTACTTAGGACCCTTTTCTGAAAAAAAATGTGATATTTATTTGTTTTACTTCAACCAGGAACAAACTTGCCACCTTGATCAGTTCAGATCACTCTGTCGAGGATCAGACAAGTGTCATAAATAGTATATACCTTAGAGAAATTTTACATTAATAAAAGCTTAGTATTTTTTTTTTTTGTTTTTTATTAATTTATTTTAATATTATTTTGCATTAAGCATTTACAGGGTGGTCAGCGCTCCTTTTACGGGAACAGCATATAGGGTAAAATATTTTAAACCCATACCTAAAGAAATGAATCAAGATACCTCAACAGTTTAGTCGTAGAATTTTTACATTAATTCACGATGTTTATCCATACCTGTATTTCGTGTGACGCAGTTACGCATATCTATGCGTAAGTTAGTATCTACCAATAATGTAAACACCTACTACTACAAAAATACTATTAAAGGCTAAACAACTTTGAACTTTGCCGCCAATACCTACGACTCGATTTCGGAATGAGGTGTATGCGGCGGTTTCCTTTGATAGGTTTATGTCAGCGTGCGTCGTTCTTGAAAGTTGACGTTTTACTTTACAACAATAATTTTATTATTTATTTATTTTGAAAAAATCAGTTTTTTATTTTTAGGAAAAAAAATATTAATTGTATTTTTTTATAAAATTGTTTAGTGTTTTTACTTTGTTATATTTTTTTAAGGTACAATAAAGTATATTATTATTATTATTACATAAGGCTATGTGGGACTACGTGGCGCAATGGGGCCGTCGTCGTCTCATCGTCTAACCGTATAAATTGTTTAATCTTTTCATTTTCTTGCTCTGGAGGCAAGGCAAAGCTCATATATTAATTTTGCTTTGCTTTGTTTTGAAGCTTTGAGTTGTTGTTGAGTTCGCGTTGAGTAACACGGAACATCTCGAAAATCGGGTAAGAAGTGGGGAACGCAGTGTCTTAACACTCAATTTTTTGATGATACTAACTAACTAACATGATACTAATATATAAATCAGAAACATATATTAATTGAGCCGCTTGAACTATATGAATATTTATTAAGTATATTTAAGAAATTATTTTTAGTTTTTAATAAGATTAGTAAGAAAATAAAAGCCTAAATAATCAAAATAGACAAACACTTTGAAAGAACGCTTGAGTTATTAAAATGAACAGGTAAATAATAAACCAACCAATTTTGGGCGACCTTATTTTAAAACAACTAAATGTATTGTTGCTTACCGACGGTGGTATTACCTAATCAGACAATATCAAATAGAAAGGTATTTAATATATTAATATATATCGAGAAGATTACAAATATGAGGAAGAAAAAGGAGCCTATGTTCATTCCAAGGCCCTTAAGTGTCTATATGAATACTTATTTAGAAAGCGTATAAAAATTTGAACGCAGCGGGACTCGAACCCGCGCCTCCTGGAAACCGACCAGTTATTACCAGTAGTATTTTTCTTTCCTAAGTGTGGAATAATACTTTAAAAATGTTTAAAAATGTCTCTATATGAAATTACATCACAATCGGATCAGCGGTTTGGTCGTGATCGCGTCACAGACCGACAGAGTTACCTTGGAATTTGATATATAAAAAGTAAATATGGATACATACACATACATATATGTAGGAACGTAACGTAACTCCTATACCGCGACCTAAACTAGTGATAAAGCGTGGGACATAAAACTCCCGTGAAATGACTGCTCTGTCAGTACCAAGCACGCAATTTATCCTGACCAAGGATATTTTAAAAGTAATATGAGTCTATTTTATTCGTGTTCATGGCTTTACTTTACTTGTGTAGGTATTATAGGTTATTTTGATGTTTATGTTGACGCATATAACTTTATCTTTATATAAAAAATTATGTCCACCTTGTAGGTGGAAATATTTTTTTTTATATTTGAAGATTTTTTAGGTTTACTCTGTGTCCCGCACATAGCAGAGGCAACCTGGAAACCTAGTTTTAAGACACTCCGTTCCCTTTAATTATTTTTTAAACTTACCGCCGAATTCATTGCGCATTGCGTTTTGAGTGGAATTCAACGTCGCACTTTACCAAAGAAAGGAAATTTCCTCGAGTGGGAATCGAATCCACAATCTGTCGCGTTCACGTACGCTTGTGTCCCTGCGCAACGACCGCCTAGAATAGTTTCGATGCACAAATTTTGATATTAGGTTCTGCTATAATGAAATATTTGATATTTTCATTTCCTCACTCTGGTAATGAAGCAAAGCGCAATGTTGAGTTCCGCCATTCAACTCACATTGCCAGAATTTGGAGAACCGAAGTATCTTAATAGAAGCAGAGTGCCTTGACACTAGGTTCCCAGGTTCCTTCTACCTATCCTGCTTCATGCGGGATGTAAACATTAAAAAGCCACAACGGGACAGAGTTTAATTGTGGGTTCGATTCCCTTTCGATTTCCCCTCCCTTATAAGTATAAAATAAATAATAGAGCAATAATGAAAGTTATAAAAAACTAAAAATGTCCAATTAAAAAAACAAAACAAATTTATATATACAAAATAACACTACAGACTGTTCCATATAGGAGGTATACGTATAAATTTTAAAATATAGTTCAAAGTTCAGTTAATGATGTAGCATTAATATTCAAAGGGCATCCTATAATCATTATCCTTTTGGTCTTGAGTCCTGCTGTAATAGTTTGGATAAGGAACCCCATTTCATTCTACATATTATGACCATCACGGATTATGTGACCAAAAAACTAAAACAGAAAAAATATATATATATCTAAAAATATATATATTTGACTGGCGGGCGCAGCGGCACGAGGTGTGACTGCAAAATCGACTGGTTGTGGGTTCGATCCCCACTCGAGGAGATGAAATATTTACTTAAATTTATATTTCCATTTCTTCGCTCTGGTGTCGAGGTTAAGCGCGGCGTTGAGTTCTACCCCTCAACACGCAATGCCTCCAGAATTCGGCAGAAAGTGGGGAACAGAGTGTCTTAACACTAAGTTCCCTCTGTCTACCCTGCTGTGTGCGGGATACAGCGTGAAGCTGATTTTTTTTTTATATATATTTGACTAGCGACCTGAACGCAACTTCTACGCTATAACTAAATTATACAAAATATTTACATAAATTGTAGCCTATGTTACTATGTATAATTCTGATGTTAAGCTTTTACTGCAAATATTTATCTAAATCAGTTCAGTCGTTTTTACGGCAAAGAGTAGAGTTGCTTACAAGCAGTTGCGGTGTGAAATAACGTCTGACTGTAAATGGTGCTGATTATGTTTAAATTTAATTTCTCTACTATGTCAGACAAGTGCGGCCTTAGATTCTGCCACTCTGCCACACAATGTGGAATGGAGTGTCTTAACGTTAGTTTCCCTCACCAACTAGTCTATATAGGTATAGTATACAGTGTGAACCTAAAGGAGTACAATAAATAGTAAATTATTCATCGATATTTACAAAATCCATCTCGGCAACAAGACAAGCAACCATTTTGATAGTCAAACATAACCTACATTCATTCTTAAATAAAAGTAAAGTAAGAAAATTTCAGAAACGAAGACAAGAAAATCGTACGGAAACCATTATTTATCGAATCAAGCTACCTCTACCTTTTGATCGCGAGATATTCAAGTTCGTATACAAATATACTGATTTGGGAAAGAGACCGAATTTAAAATATACGAGTATATCGTATCTGAAAATTGATCGGGGCCAATGCGAGCGATTGCTTGAGTATTTGGACTTGAAGTAATCATAGAAAATAATAGTAGAATAATATTGTTGTAAGATTTCTGCTTTAGAATTTAATACGACAACAAAGTATTGTTTACTAAATTACGTTTTCACTAACTTTTACATGCGGCTTTGCCTGCATGGTCTAATGGACAAAACTATGAGTTTTCTATGTCACATAATACATTCTAAGTACTGGAGGTCCGAATCTTTTTTTCCTGGCGTCAAAGTTAGCTTTGAAAAAAGTTTTTTTTTATTCAAGCCAAGTTCTTGAGATTAGTATGTTTAGTCAACAAACTTTCCATGATGTTATTTTATAGTAAGTGAAAGTGAAGTTATTTATATAACCAATTTTAAATGAATTAAATTTAAAATCCTGCCACCAACTTGACAGGTCCCAACATTTCTAGTGATGAGCCTACAAGAAATCTATGAAACGATTATTATTAAATACCTTACTAAACAAATTCAAAAGTAAGGAAATGAAAAATAAAATCATTCCTCCGAGTGGGGATAGAATCCAAAACTATTGCGTTCACAGTCAGATGCTGCTACTGTGTCACGATAGCCTCTACATACCAATAGCTCTGATGCTATAAATTATTTATTATTAAGTTTTTGCCGCCAAAAATAATAAAAAAAAAACTTTATTACTTTTATTAATATCGTAGCTGCAGCTTTGACAAATAAATACTTTCAGTCGGCTTATATTGGAATATCTGGGTTCAAAGTGAATAGATCTTTTTGTCACTTTTTGGAAATTTGTTTGTGTTAACATTTTTTCGTGTTTTAGATTTTAGATATTTTCCGTGTTTTTTATTACGAAGCTGCGGGTTCGATTTCTAGTAAGTGGAAGGATTATATTAACAAGGTTTTATTTTGGTCCCCTTTTATTTCTTCTTTATATTTACGATCTGTCTTTTTATGTGAAAGACCTTCAGGGTTCCTAGTAATTTGATATTGCAGTAAGTTTGTTGTAAGCATTAGCTTCCATCAAATTAATTTATCGACATCGACTTAAAATTATAAAATATTTCTTTAATTATTTTTGTTTAACAAAAACAAAGTACGTTTAACTTTCTGGTAAGTAAATTAATTTTTTACTTTTTAGTTTATTATTTGAAGTCGGGTTCTTTTTGTAAAAAAATATTTACTTTAATAATACATAAAAAATCATTAAATTAATGAAATAAATATAACACACACTACCTCCGCATATGTTAAGCAATATACACTTTTACATAAAATGACAAACACGTTGAAAGTGAAAATGGCAACGAGGTTTTGTTCGCGTCAATTTGTTCTCTAGTATCACTTAATACACCTATACATCTCGAGAGCCTTACAAAACCTTTACTTAGAAAAGATAAATCTAGTGTAAAATAAATACTTCCGGGTCAATGAACTGAAAAAATACTTTATCTTCAAGTATGAAAGCAGTTTGCTCACTGACTTCCCATTAACCACTAGTTGTCGTATTGAAGTCTATCGTCAACTAAACTATCTACATTTATAAGGATTTTTTCATATATTTTTTTACTTTTTTGGAAAAGTTAGTTAACCAATATTCTACAAGACTTTATCCCAATTTTTTACAGCCTCACGTTTTTTCCTGAATAGGCCAACCAAGTATTAAGACACTGAGACACCACCAAATTTTTGAGACATTGCTTGTAGACTGGCGGAATACTACGTCGCGCTTTGTTTATCAGAGCAGGGTAAAGCAAATATTTTAAATATAATCAATTCCCGAGTGGGGACCGAACCCACAACAATCGCGACATACACACGATAACCTCTTTTATTTTATATACCATAATATTTTTTACATTATTGTGGCTGTCGTATCGTAGCAGCAAAGCTTCTAACTGTAAAAGGTTGTTGGTTCGATTTCCACTGGGGAGAATGAATTATTTTTCTTTCCTCGCTCTGATAATAAAACAAAGACCGACGTTGAGCCAGTCAACACACAATATCTCGAAAATTGGGAGAAAAATGGAAAACGGAGTGCTGTAACTCTTAGTTTCCTCTACCTCTAAAAAATACCGATCTTAACAAATCTACCAATTCCATAAAACATATTATAATGAGAAAAATTGCAATCTAGTTCTGAACTCCGTCTACACGTTCGAAATGACGTCACGTAGGACATAAGGCCTAAACTTAAGGCCAATAATCCTCTATTTTGACCCTACAGAATTTAAGAGTCCAAGAAATTCCCTTCATATGAACGTGCCAAGAATCCGTTTGGGTAATGTAGTTGGTTATATTAAATACCTTCGTTTTTCTATACTGGCCTTAATAAATTATCGTATAGGTTGTGTGTATGCTTTTATTTTTCATATTTTCGCACAATATGCAGTTATAAGCTGGGCAGAGAGTTAGAACCGAAAACTTAATATCAAGACACTCCGCTTTGTATATGATACAATCAAAAATATATTATGTTCTTCTTTTAACCGATTTTAAAAAAAGAAGTGTTTATATTGCGAATCTTTTTTTTATGTATGTTCAGCGATCATTCGAAGACGCCTGAACCGATTTGGATAATTATGTTTTGATTGAAAGGGTCTACCACAAAGGTGGTGAGGTCCTGAAGAAATCGAAGGAACTCTTTAAATTTTATAGGCACACTTACAAGAATTTGAGTATTTTTTGTAAAGACTCGTGTGCTTGCTTTCGGAAATCACAATTTGATGACATGGAACGGCTGATGAATATTATAGATGACCTAAGTAGTTGTACTACTACTTCTTTTACTGTAATAGTTACAAGGAAAAACATTGTTAAAATTTTTCGCCAGAAATGAGATTTCTTAATCGTTGCATTTCTTTTTAACTAGCTTCAAAAACAAATATGCTTATTTTCAACCGACCGGATTTGAAATCGCGCCTCTTTCGCGAATTCAAATCCTGTTACGTTCAAATTTTTATACGTTTTCTAAAAAAGTACAACTCAGTCTACTTTCACAAACGTTAACTTTTCGTTACATTATGCCAAAACCGGTCATCCATCCTTGCACAAGCTAAAGCTAAAGTTGCTTAACTTCATTCAGAACTCAGGTAAAACTGAAAATCAATAGTTAAAGTTACATCTAAATCCCACAACTCTCCAGTGGCAAATATAGTGATCAATATAGAATAATATTTGCATTGCAAATAATAGATGCGAATACATATATGTATAATTCCTGTATTCAAAGGTCAATGTACTACATACATGATGTTCAAAAATACTATTATAATATATTTTTTGTTTTTATTTTGTCATTTCGCTATAAGGGTTAGAGGTCTGATTCTGGATGCTTTTTTGATATTTATATGCTTGTCTTATAAGCATATATAATAATAAAAAAAATACATATTTACTTTCCATTTTTGTTTTATTATTATATATTTAATATTATTAAATTGATATGGGTACACAATTAAATAAAAAAAAATATTAGACAATGTTATCAGGATAATAAAATAAAACTTTCAAAGCTTATCTCATTTAATTTCATTTTATTGACCAAACTTGGAAATTAATAAAAACTGCTAGTGTCTCTATAATTAATAAAACTAATAATATAATTAATATAATTAATAAAAATAATGGAGAATAAAGAATTTGAGGCCGTCGTGGCGCAAGGACACAAACATGTGACTACAAGGGTGACGTTTATGAGTTCACTTCTCATGAGGAAGTGAACTCATAAACGTCATAAAAGTGGCGAATGGAAATGACTTAATAAAAAACGGAGTGTTTTAACATTAGGTTCCCTATGGTTACCCTGCTAGGCGAGATACAGTGTGATACTGACACTATGATCTTACGAATAATGCATTTTATTCGTAACAATAAAAAAACACGCTGTATATGCATTAGAATGAACGTCAATCCACAGAGTTCTATAACATAATCGGATTTAACAACCGTGTACGCTCGCTAAGCTTCCAACTAATTCCTTACATCCGAAATAATATTTCATACGAGTATATGGGAAAAATTCTGTGTGTGTATGGTCATCCATCAATACCTTTAACATATTTTGAAAGCCAAATGTTAATGAAATAACTTTTAAATAAGATTTTACTGTATATTTTTTAATGAAGTTTATTGTTTTAATGTTTTACTGTACATCAGATATTACCAAATCAAAGGAAAATATATTGTCAAGGCGCGCCGTTCTCCACTTTCAGCAGCATTTTGTGTTAGCAGAGCGGGAAAATAAAAATTACTCATACCCCCAAAATGAGATCAAATCCATAACCTTCAGGTTTACAGTCAAGAGCTGCCTGATTGGGCCGTGATGCCTCTTCAGCTCTTTCTGGCCTGGCTAGACTAGAAATTCTACTGGAATACCTTGCATTTGGAATACCTAGTAACAAAACCAATAGTTTTAGCTATAATATAACTAATCATTACTTAATTGTGATAATGTTTATTAATATATATAATACTTACTTGTATTTATAAAGAGATTCTTGTGATGAATGATACAGTCCTCTCACTTCCGGCTTGGCCTTAAGATCTCGTGGAAATTGAATTAAATTAAATTTATTCTATTTGTTTTGTATTTCACAATTGAGGTAAGTTAAACTTTTCAATGCGCGGCGTTGAATTCCGAAACTCAAAACGCAATGCCTCAAGAATTCAGCGGAAAGTGGGAAACGAAAGTGTCTTAATCAAGTCAACGAAATGTTTTAACACTTGGTTCCCAGGTACAAAAAGGAAAAAAAAACACATTATTAATATGTAGCAGGTATATCTATCATAAACATATGCTTATAATATACAATATCGATACTATATATAACTACGGGATGCAAACGAAAGGTGCTTTATAGTGAAAGGAAAGAATGGAAAACCATACAAATTCTAAATTCAAATTATTGTTTATCTGTATAATCTACAAAATATCGAGGACAAATTGTAAAAGACTATCTTTCGGCATCGGATTCGTACCCTTGGTCAAATGCAAATAAGGTTTTGTTGCAGCTGGTTTAATTTTGATTTTATATAGTAGTAGTTCCCGAGATCTGCGCGTTCATCCGAACAAACTCTTCAGTATTAGTATAGATCTCTTTACAGTATTAGTATAGATTTCTTTAAAGGCAGCAGTTGAAAAAATCGTATAAAATACTTTGCTATTTAGCTTAATGAACTGGCAAATATCTTTCAACTTAAAGAGCCAAATCGTGTTAAAATTTTATAGAATCGTTACAAAATATTTTTCGCTTTAATGGAAATATGATGACAAAATTATAATTTATTATGAAAGTGTGATTTTTACTTGATTTTTTCCATATTTTTATTCTTTAGGGTAGTGTAAGTAGAGGGAGCCTAGTGCCTAGACACTCTGATTTCAGAGTTACGACTAGTAATTTGGCTTATCAGAACATAATAAATTAATATAATCATTCTACGGAACGGTAATCGAAACTACAACCATAATAATCAGATACAGTCCCACTACTCTATCTAAGCTTTTTGTCTTCATATATTATGAAGGAAAAAAACTTAGAATCTAATGCAATTAACTACTAATTTAAACTAAGAAACTTGTGTATCTGTGTGTGGCTTGCAGAGTGATGGAGCGTGTTTAATTAAATATAGTTGGTCGACTCAAGTTTGCCCTACTACACTTTGAGACATGCGAGTAAATGTCTGATGCAATTTTGTAGCACTTTCAATGTACTTGTGTTTTACTTTGAATCGTTTTTTTCTGTGAGCACAACCTTTTTATGTAGAAACATGTACTTATATAATAAAAATATTTTATGTAAGTGCATTCTTCTGCATAAAAATGTTTAATACATTTTAATAGTTCTTTTTTGGAAAAGTGCTATATGAATCCAACACGTGGTACGACAACCATCTTCTGTAGCTATCGAATGAAATATAATGTAACTAAGAATCAAAATCAAAACATTCTTTATTCGATTAGATAATTACAGGCACTAAGAATCGTAAACTCACATGAAAATGTTAGTAGTGTCAGTCCTACAAGACTAATTAGAATGAGGAGTAGGTACGAGTAACTTATTATTAATAAGTATACAGGATGGAAGAGGCAGCGCTCCTTTTACGGAAACAGCACATAGGGCAAAATATTTCAATACCCATACCTAAAGAAATTAATCAAGATGCCATGACAGTTTGGACGTAGGACTTTTTTTTCATTTCACGGTTTTTATGCATACCTGTATTTCGTGTGACGCGGTTACGCATATCTATGCGTAAGTACCAATAATGTAAACACCTACTACTACAAAAATACTAATAAAGGTTAAACAACTTTGAACTTTGCCGCCAATACCTACGACTCGATTTCGGAATGAGGCGTATGCGGCGGTTTCCCTTTGATAGGTATATGTGTGCGTGCGTCGTCCTTACAAATGGCGTTTTATTTTAAAACGAAAATTTTATTATTTATTTTGTTTGAAAAAATCACTTTTTCATTTTTGGGAAAAAAAAATTGTAATAGGCTTTTATGGAGTAGTTAAAACTATGGTTTCATTTAAAGTGGTGCTAGCACTTCCACTCTGTATATAGAGATATGAATATTAAAAATTAATATACAAATACATCATAACTTGTCTGCTAACGCGTTAGTTGTCGATTCGATCATGTGGAGAGGAGTTAATGTTTTCATTTCTCCGCTATAGTATGGCAAACTTCGGCGTTGAATTCCGACCCTCGAGTCAATCTATGTCTCGGATTCAGGTGAAAAGCGGAGAGCACCTGGTATATGCGGAATATAGCGTGCAGATAAATTAACATTATATGCTTATAATTTTAATTTTATGAACAGGTTAAGACCGTCGTGGCGCAAAGGTATGAGTGTGAGACTGTAAATGACGATTTTGGGTTCACTTTTTACTCAGGTGAATGGAATATTTAATATTTTCATATCTTCGCTCTGGTGATGACGCAAGGTAGTTAAACATATCAATCAATCAATACACAATGCCTCCAAATTTCAGTTGAAATTGGGAACGGAAGTGTCTTAATAAGAACGAAGTATCTTAACACTAGGTTCCCACCTCTAGGACCTAGGACCCCCTGCCACCCTGTTATATGAGGCATACAGCGTGATGTAGAAAAAAAATAACAGGTCAATTTCATACAAAAAAAAATTGTAACTGTAAAAATTCTATCGTTGAAAGAAAAACATATGTCTGTATTAGAAGGAACAAACGAAGGAGTCTTGCTCTTGGGATTACGAAATCAGAAACGGATGCTACATTATGCATGTAGATGTTTGAAATGCTCCTTTCAGACTTACTTATTCTGAAAATTTTAGATTTTTCTACATATATTTTTTAATTTTTATTAATTTTCAATATAGATATTAAGGAATTTTATGTTTAATGGTGGAACTATAGAGCTTAGCCTACCTAGATCACATTTTTTTGTAATCTTTTTTTTTTGTAAAAATAAAAATAATTTATTCCTTTGAATGAGAAATGAAACTAAAAACGATGTTTGCACTCAGGCACTGCGCTACTGTGCCGAAACAGCTTCTAGAAATTTGCTCCCCTGATTAGTTTGCAAAAAATATGACATTGAATTTTGCTACCTTAAATAAATTCCACTTTGCCATTTTAAATATTTAGTAGGAAAAATTATATATTGGAATCAAACAAAAATTCATATCCATCTTCAAAACATATATTGTAAATATTCTAACCAGCCAGAATAAGGATCCAGCGGTTTCATCACAAGTGGAGTCTTAATATTTAACGTGTAAGCACAGTTTAAACATATGTTATTTGTATTGAACATTGCTGTTTATTTGTTGTTTAAATAGGTTAATAAAATCGAAGGCATACGGACTTTCTCATATTTATGAGGTTTTGATATGTGTTTGAGTAAACGCGACAGGTGGGTTAGATTCCCACTCGAGGAATTGAAATCTATATATATAAAAGGACTTGTGCTGACTGACTGAGGTAAGACGCACGCAGAGCCGTAACCGCTGATGGTAGAAACGTGAAATTTGGGCAGATGTTTATTTTCATATTCTGGACATCCACTAAGAAGGGAATTTGAAAAATTTGAACTCTAAAGGGATGAAATAGGGGTTGAAAGTTTGTACGGAATTTTTCGGTTCGGAATTTTTCGGTTTTTTTTAATCTGTACCGATTTTTATAAAATTTGAAATTCAGACTCTTAAAAAAATTTCATTGAACACCTGTTTCATGGTTTTTAAGAATTCACCCCCTAAGGGTTCAAATAAGGGGTTGAAAGTTTATATGGAAAAATCTTTAAATTGCCACCGATTTTTATAAAAATTTAAATTCAGACTGTTAAAAATATTTTATTGACCACATGTTTCGTGGTTGTTTTAGAATTCACTCCTAATAAGCGGGCGAAGCCGCGCGCGCCCTCTAGTATTTAATATTTTTATTTCCTCGATCTGGTATCGAGGTAAAACACGGCGTTGCGTTCTGCCATTTGACAATGCCAGAATTCAGCGGTAAGTATCTTAATGGTAACGGATTATTTTAACACTAGGTTTCCAGGTTTCCTCTGCCTATGATGTGTGAGAAGGTAAATAAAATATAGAAATGTTCCATTCACTATTTTGGCCATATATTTTTTATTCGAGAATATACTTCAGAAGACAGAAAGTTTAAATTTGGCACGTAGGTAGGTTAGGGAATGTAGTGGAACACAAAAAGAATATAGAACTTTACGAAATCTCCATGAAACGGAAAAAATATATATTCCACGCAGCAGTTAAGAGCTATGACTAGTTTTTATATATAAAATAAAATTTTTGTGAAATCTTGAGCCATCTTATTGCAGTATATCGCATACGTCGTTATCGGACATGAATTTCTTCCTACAATGCAATGTAAGTAGCACTTTGTCAGCCTTATTGAATAGATCTTAGAGTTGGATGGAAAACAAAGATATAGTTAAATCTGGATTGAATAACCTTTATAGTCAAATCAGCTTCACGCTGTATCCCGTACACAGCAGGGTAGGCAGAGGGACCTAGTGTTAAGACACTCCGTCCCCCACTTTCTGCCCACTTCTGGAGGCATTGCGTGTTGAGTGGCAGAACTCAAAGCCGCGCTTAACCTGACACCAGAGCGAAGAAATGGAAATATAAATTTAAGCAAATATTTCATCTCCTCAAGTGGGGATCGAACCCACAACCAGTCGGTTTTACAGTCACACCTCGTGCCGCTGCGCCACGACAGGCCTCTATATAGTATATGTACATATTAATATATGTTAATGCATGTTTTATATTTCAATTATTTTTATTGCCTGCACCATTTTGGAAAAATAGCTCCGGCTCCAGGGGGAACCTGGAACTAGTGTTAAGTTAAGCTAAGCGCTTTCAGCCGAAATCTAAAGGCAAGGCGTGTTGACTGGCGGAACTCAACTCTGGGCTTTCTCTCGTTACCACAACGAGGAAATGAAAATATTAAATATATCATTCCTCCGATTGGAAATCGAACCCCCGACCTGTCGCGTTTATAGTCGCACTTGTTCCCCTGCGCCACGACTGGTGAAACTCGGTATATCAAAGTTATTTACCAAGTCTATTACTAACCTTATGCCAATATGAAGGAATACATCCAGTTTTTACATCTTGGTCGTGGTCCCTAACGGCGCACAATGAACCAGCCCGGAAAGTAAACTTTTCAATACAGTCAATCCACAATAGGAACTTTATAATATCACTATTTTTATAGACTCTATGTAGAACTAAGTTTCTATAGATTTGCCCTACAGTTTTTTAAATGTATTAATATGTTTTTTTCGTATAGAGTTTCAAACTTTTCCTACAATGGAGGTAGTATATTAAGACACTCCGTTTCCCTAAAGTGACGGAATACAATGCATCGCTTTATTTTCCAAAGCGCAAAAATGAAAATGATTTAAATATAATCATTTCCCCTAATGGCGATCGAACCCACAATCCTCGTGATTGCTAATATTTATTCAAATAGACTTCTTCAAGTATTTTTGAATCGTCGAATGAAGCGAAGAGCTCAGTCCTGCCGAAAGGAACCGACTACAAACTCAATAGTTACTATTTTCAATATAAAAGTACAATTTTATTGCTTAACACAATAATATAATGACACAAAAAATTTAGATATTTTAAAAAAATTGAGGCCAATCATAGCGTGTGACTGTAAACGCGACAGGCCGTGGGTTCGATTCACACTCGAGGAAATGAAATATTTAACATTTTCATTTATTCGCTTTGGTGTCGAGGCAAGACGCGGCGTTGATTTCCGCCATTCAACACGCAAGAATCCCAGAATTCGGCGGAATATAGGGAGCGGATAGTTTTAACACTAGGCTCCCTCTTCATGCCCTGTTAAATGCGGGATACAATGTTAAGCTGAAAAAAAATATTATATTAATTTCAATTATTTTTATGATTTAATTATTCTTGGACTGGCATAAGCTTTACTAATCAAAATTGTTTTTACAGTAACACAAAATGTCTGTAGAGGCAAATTTAAAATATATTTTTTGTATAGTAACTTGACATAACTTAATTTTAATTTTCTCTTGCCTTAATTTTTTTAAAAGTAGGTATCGTATTCACTGCCAGGCTTAAAACATGCTTTAAAACAGGCATTGAAATAGCCCACTCGCCTACATATCGAGACAGCCTTTGACCAAACGGTTCTAAATATCTTCTAGTAGAACCAAAGCTTTCAACTTTCAATCAATCAGGCATATATCACATCCCACGGTAGGGAACTCAATCAAGTTAATTACTAGAACAGAATAGTAGGGAATGTTTAGTATTTAACAACTTCTAGGCCGTCATGGCGCAGAGGTACAAACTTCAAGCGCGACAGTTGTGGGTTCGATTTCCACTACGTGGAATGAAATATTTTGTACTTTCATTTTCCTCATTCTGGCAACCAGGCAAAGGACGGCGTTGAGTACCGCCACAGAATACACAATACCTGGGGAAAAGTATCGTTGAGGACGGAATATCTTAACACTAAGGTCCCATTGTTCTCTTTGCCTACTATGCTATCTATACACAGCGTGCAAAAGCTAAACAAATAAAAAAAACTCAGAGTTCAGCATTACGTTTTTTAAGTTCACAGTTCTATTTCATCGTCCATTTCCACCCAAATCAAGGCATGTGTTAAGTAACAGAATTCAACGCCGCATTTTGCTTTGCTTTATTAACTCGACTTTGAAAATGATCATTCCATACGCAATTTAGTATTTGGCAATTCGGCCGTATCGTGACCTAAAAATAGCAATAATAGCTATTGAAATAGAAATATTACAAAGCGAATTCGAGCCCATGACAATGTCGCCTCAAACACCACCTTGTCCACTGTCCTCATATGAATAGTAAATAACTAACCGCCTGATATATGATTTTTTGCACCAGGGGAAACCTAGTGTCAAGATACTCTATTCCCCACATTCCACCTAATTTTTTTAGTTAAGTTTCGGAGCTCTACACCGCGCTTTGTTTTATTACACGAGCGAGAAAAAAATATATATTTCTTTGAGTGAGACTCGAAACCACAAACGTCGCGTTTGGAGTCACAGCCGCTGGACCACAACAACCTCATTGTAAAGCACAAATTTAACAGATAATAGGCCTAAAATTTGGTATGTACATTTATAGCTATCACAGTATCGACGTTTACGAAGTAAAATATCACGAAAGTACGTTGAATTTTTAAAAATCTTTTTTAAAGTTAAAATAAATTGACGTAAGTTATCGGTTTCGACAGATCAGCGTAACCTTTAAATGTAGTATTATTTACGTATTCGTATTTTTTTTCGTATTTTTTTTTTATTTACATGTTATTTAAAATTAAAATAATCAGCATCACGCTGTTTCCCACACACAGCAGGGTAGGCAGAGGGAACCTAGTGTTAAGACACTCCGTTCCCTACTTTCTGCCGAATTCCGGAGGCATTGCGTGTTGAGTGGCACAACTCAACGCCGCTATTTTACTAATTTATTAATGTCATTTAATAAATTAGTAAAATTGTACTTAGAAAAATATGTCCTCTTATTTTTTTTTTATATATTTTAATACAACTTTTAAACTTCACGCTTAATCCCGCATATTGCAGGCCGCACAGAGAACCTGAACTAAATACATTTGTCCACTGTCCACTCAATTTTCAAGATATTCAGTTGGTGGAACTCAACGCCGCTCTTGGTCTAATTTGAAGATAATTTATTCTCGCAAGTGGGAATCAAACCCACAATTGTCGCACTTTTAAAGTAAGATACTGTGCCAATGAGCCATGATGGAAAGTAGTATTCTTTTATATTATTAGACCTGATAAGGAACACCATAATAAGATTAATAAGAGTCTCATCAATGCTCCATTCTGACACAAGCCAGACTTTTTGGCGGAAACCGATAAGGAAGTCGGAATTCTTGTTTCGGACAAGAAGTCATAATTGTTAAATGGATATTCTATGTTGCATTGATTTCTATTTTATATTTGATTTAACTTACAAATTTAGATTAGATATATTCTTAAGAACTGGTCACATCAGTTGTGGAATGTTGATATTTCAGGGAACCTAGTATTAATACAATTCGTTCCCTTTCTCGTCTCTTACTCAATTTTTAAGACCAAGCGTTTTAAATAATAGAATTCAATGTCGCGCTTTGTCTTTTGGAAATAATAAAAAACGAAAAATTTAAATAATTTAAATATATTCATCATTTATAGTCAATCCAACAGCATTACGACAGCTTCGTTATTAAAAATCATCGTTATTTAAGAAGTCAGGACAAATTAGACAACTAAAATATACAACCAAATTTGTATATAATAAAAATTACCTTTTATTTTTGTGTTTACCTTACATTTCATACTGTGTCTTGCATAGTGGGAACCTAGTGTTAAGACATTCTGTTCCCCACGCTCCGTCCAATTTTAGCGATAAAACCAAATCGAAAGCATAAAAAATAATTCATTTCCCCAATCAAGAATCGAACTTACAACCGTCGCCTTTACAGTCCCGCCTCTAAAAACTACCTCATCCAAAACAACAAGACATTCATAGATCTATTATGAAATACATCTACGTTATCTCCAGAGCCAGTACTGTTATACCATTGTTATTTTGTACGACAATTCCTCCACTAGTCTCCTGTCTGTCAGATATAGCGGACTTGGCTATTTTTAGTTTAATAAAGTATTAATTTAGGCGAATTCTTAAGATATCCTCGGACGGATTCCGAAGATTGGATAGATTAATGAATTTGAAATTCTTTGAAATAGAATGAAATTTTGAAATATATATTTGAGATTATTTTATTTAATAAATCCTTCTTTTCATATGTTTTCGCTTAAAGAGTAGGAAGGGTATGTTTTTAGGAAAGCTGTACTTTCTTCTAGTTAATTGTTTTAATATAATTATCAATCAATCAATAATCCTATAAATCAGCTTCACAGAGCGTAGGCAGAGGAAACCTAGTAGTAAGGCACTCCGCTCTCCACATTTCGCCGAATTCTGGAGGCATTGCGTGTTGAATGGCGGAACTTAACGCCGTCCTTCGTCTCGACACCAGAGCGAAGAAATGGAATTGTAAATTTTAATTAAATATTTCATTTCCTCGAGTAGGGATCCAACTCAGAACCAGTCGGTTTACAGTCACACTTTGTGCCCCTACGCCACGACTGGCCTCCTATCCTATCCTACTTAAAAATATAACACTGCACTGGCTTCTAATGAATTGTTTTAAATATATAATCCTATTTGCAGCTTTGCTATGCTTATGGGAGTACCATTCATATGAATTGCGGCTTTCGTGGTTCCAATCCTACTTGGGGTAATGAACTATTTTTATTTCTTTACTCCTATATAACAAGACATAACGCGGCATTGAGTTTTGCCACTCAACACGCAAAATTACCAAAATTGGACAACGCAGTGTCTTAATATTAGACTTCGTCTGCCTATCTTGCTGTAGATGATTCATGTTTCTTTTAATACTCATAATTTATTATGAGAATTAACTAAAATACACAGGTTCTACACGAGTAAATATTATGAGAAACTTCAATAAAAAGGGATAAAAAGGGGAAAAAACTTCTCTTCAGTTCTAAAAACTTTATACAAAGTTACGGCAAGTTAGATTAGTATGGGTTGTCTTTGCTATTTCTTTTATCTGGTGTACGTGTATGTATTTTTTATAGGGAACCCTTTAACCGGATAAGGATGTAGAACTTGGTTTTTTTTATTGGTAACGAATTAAGGATGCCGAGGAAAATAGTGATTGTTGATTCGACTCTCACTCGGAGAATAATCCTTTATAAATTATTCTTATTTGCCAGTCTAACGGGTCAAAGCGTGGCGTTAAGATACACATTCAATACACAACGTCTGATGAATTTGGGCAGATGTAGGAAACGTAGTGTCTTAACACTAGGTTTTCTCCGTCTATGTTCCTACTGTGCGGTAAAAAAAAAAATTTGAAGAAGAAATGAAGGTACGAAATAGACGCGCTTTTAATATGTGTCCAAGCGCGAAATTAAAATATTTACCATGCATCTTGCTAACCGGCGATTTTACACAAATTTTCCTGTGCCGTCGGCGATTTTTTATTTAACGATATCATCCGGCCGGCAATTTTTAAGCGATTTTATTTAACTTGATTTGCCATCCTCGTAACTATTAACCGTAGCGTTTGGCGCTCCGTTTTCTCTGACTACCCCGCAAGGGATAAAGCGTGAAGCTAAGCTAAGCTAAGTAAGTAAGTAAGTAACTATTTATTAAAATCTTCCACTTTCCTGGTGACCCAATCTGACAGCAACATGTTATTAAGTATTCAGCGGTATTGTATATCCAAGATGGCCACCTGGCCACCACAATCGATATGGGTATCAAATTTATTATTTATGTATTTCATTCCTCCGAGCGGGAATCGAATGCACAACCATCACGCTTATAGTCCAAGCAACTTAGCCTTCCTCCTTTATATTATGTATATAACTAATATAGGTACTAAACTTTTACATCCACGTGTGTCACTGACCAAAAGTAATGCCAATCTGATAAGTTGTGAACAACACTCGGAACTCGATATTCCTTTGTAATTTAACGTTGTAAGTATGTTTTTTTGTTTGTTATTGGGAAAACATTATATTGAAGTTTGAGTCTTTGGGTTCTAAGCAAAGGTCAGAAGTTTGCATTCCGAATTCTTTTTTTTTGCTTCACGCTGTATCTGCATATGGAACCTAGTAGCTGAAGGAACCTAGTGTTCGCTCTACCCCACATAGGAAACAAATATATTTCTAGAAAATAAGCAGAATGAGGAAATAAACACGTATTCCTTTTCACAAACATTCTTAAGACTCCAAACTCCAACACTGATTGATACATAGTTTTCAAGTCCTTTTCAATGAATAAAAAAACTGAATGTCTTCAGTCCCACAAAAAACCGGTTAAGTACGAGTCGGGCTCGCCCACCGAGGCTTCCGTACCGTATTTCAGGATTGTAGGTCATCGGGAAATACAATTTTTAAAGGTTAATAAACTTAAGTTTACGGGCGTATGCACTCATTTTGTATTAAATAAAACAAAAATATAAATCTGTAATATTTTTTTTTTATGAATAAACTATAAACTATCACATATGGGATATTTTTCTTTATTTATATGACCAAATTTCATAACTGTAATCCATGATGGTTTTGACTACGCTGCGAATTTCGTAAAAATTACATCAAAAACTATGCATAAATAGTCGTCTTTTGTTTGCGTTGACTTAGAAGAATGTTTTTTTCTATGCTCCCAGGGACCATAGACCTGAATATAAATTTCGCCTTGATATCTCAATGCGATCTCGAGATAAATAGTCTTGACAGACGAACAACAAGGTGATCCTATAAAGGTTCCGTTTTCACTTTTTGCGGTATGGAACCCTAAAAACAGGGCACTTACTTACAAATAATTGCGAAAACCATCACGAACCAAGGAACCATATCGGATTCAACTCACGTTTGGTCCTAATAATTTCCGCGCGTCCCCTTCATTTGGGGGCAGCGACGCTAAAACTTTAATTTCATTTCAAATAAATTGTTTAATACTTTCACAGTTATTACTGGCTGTAGATTCTTAAATGACGATTTCAGCTAAAGTTGTTTTCTATTAAGATTTTATAGTATAGTTAGAATTAATAAATGTGTTTTAGAAAACTTACAGGTGAGACCAGTCGTGGCGCAGCGGCACGAAGTGTGACTGTAAAAGCGACTGGTTGTGGGTTCGATACCCACTCGAGGAGATGAAATATTTACTTAAATTTATATTTCCATTTCTTCGCTCTGGTGTCGGGGCTAAGCGCGGCGTTGAGTTCTGCCACTCAACACGCAATGCCTCCAGAATTCGGCAGAAAGTGGGGAACGGAGTGTCTTAACATTAGGTTCCCTCTGCCTACCCTGCTGTGTGCGGGATACAGCGTGAAGCTGATTTATTTTTATTTTTACAGGTATTGTAAGGCCGTCATGGCGCAGCGGCACAAAGGTGTAACTGTAACGTGTGTTCGATCCCCACTCAGGAGAGTGAATTATTATTAATAATATTTTCGCTCTGGCACCAAGGCAAAAGCTCGGCGTTGAGTTATTTCACTCAACACTCAATAGCTCAAAAAAATTAGCGGAAAGTGGGAAACGGAGGGAAATTTCTCAAATTCTTATACGCTTGTTACAATTTATTTTTGTCAGCATCTCTGTAAGGAGATTTTTACAAATTAACGCTACCTAATAGTTATTGCTAAATAACGATATATTGGCAAGAGAAAAGGCTATTTATTAAATACTATAAATAAAATAAAATCTATAATATTTATTAATTTAAAATGTCGATGTCACTACCACTATTTGTTTCAAATCTGATCTGAACATCTGATAATGATTCATGAGGCTGACTTCATGACGCACACTGCTGGTGAAAGGCCTCCAAGAATTTCAATGACGATCGATCCTAAACTTTCTGTAAGTAACGGCTTCCGAGGGCATTGAATAGATCAATTGCCCACTTTGAACTGGGCTGTAGGGATCGTTTCAATACTCCATCTCTATATGAATATTCTCTATGAATAATCTATTTTGTGAGATTTAAATTACATAACAGTCAGGCATGACTAAACTGCGTGGACTATTTCCTGCAACGAAGAACTTTCTATTGAATATTATACAATTTTTTAGCTTCACGCAGTATCACACATATAAAAGGGTACGCAGAAAGAAGCTAGGAATCTAGTACTAAAAAACTCCGTTCCCCATAAAAACACTTCCAATCCCCACTTTCCGCCGAATTCTCGAGGCATTGCGTATTGTGTGGCAGAACTCAACACCGCGCTTAGCCTCGTTACCAGAGCGAGGAAATGAAAACATTAAATATTTAATTACCTCGAGTGGAAATCGAATCCATAACCTGTTGTTATGTAAATCGTTTACAATCGCACGCTTGTGTTCCTGCGCCGCGACATCCTTAAGAATATAAGAACGTATAACCTATGTCTCTTTAGACACAATATTATTATGTGAATAAAAACGCAATAAATGAATAGATTGGGTGGGTTCGCCACCCGATAGAATGATTATTTTTCAAATTATTCTCATTTTCCCGCTCTGGTAGACAAATCATTAGCACGGCGTTAGGTTCCGCCACTAAACACACAATGCTTCGAAAATTAGGCTATACGTGGGAACGGAGTGTCTTAACATTAGATTTCCTCTGCCTACCGTGCGATACAGGAAAAAAAATATAATTATAAAAAAAATGAAATAAATCAACTTAACACTATATTCTGCACACACCAAAATAGACAGAAAGAACTTAGTGTTAAGACACTCCCTCCATTTATATAATTAAGCAGATATGTATCTATCACAACACACAAAATCTAGTAAACTTTGTGACAAATAACCCTATTGACAGGAACCTTAATATGAGTTATACGTAGTATAATTCAGGCCTTTATTAAATTGTAATGCGGTTTACCCTTTGATGTGTCGTATGTTCCTTACTATAATCGCTGTTGATTAAATTTCTATGTTAACAATTTTCAATCATGGTGTGGAATTTTGGTAATCAGATAATAACTAAATATAGTTAGTTATATTAAATGTGTGCAGCGTCTGACTGTAAGCGCGTCGGTTGTGGGTTCGATTCCCACTGGGGGTAATGAATTATTTTCATTTGCTCTTTCTGGCAACAAGACAAAGCGCGGCGTTGGGTTCCAGCTCTCAACATGTCTCAAAAATTAGGCGGTGTACGACAGAACGAGTGTTTAAACACTAGGTTCCCTCTACTTATAATGAAAATGTGTGAAGTTTCCTTTTTTTATGCATTCTCTTTATCCAAACATACTATGAAACGTTTATATTGAGTATCCCTCGAACTGTAAAAATATAAAATGGAAACTATTATCGCTATATATATTCTAGCACGTCGAATTCCCCTGATCTTTTAACGGTTGAGCAAACTTTGTAAAAGAGCTCGGCCGGTGTGTTGTAGACTTACACTTTTTTATTTGGGTTAGTTTTTTTATTTTACATTTTTCGTATATTTTTTTTGTACACAAATTCTGGAAAAATGGGTTTATTCCTTTTATCTGGAGTGCATTACATTTATATTGAACACTAATTGTAATAAGCAACTTCGGTTGCTTTCAACTATAAAACGTAAAACTCAGTTTTTTTCCGTTCCCGTAGGAGTTTTGGGAATCCCGTAGGATTTTTTTCTTTCTTCGTTTATCAGTTCACTTAGGTAACGAAAAATAATATTATATATTAATCTTTTTACATACTATGTATAAAAGATATTGGTAAAACCGCAATAATATTTTCATAAGAAAACAATACCTTTCAATATTTACCCTAATTATCTTAATTGAATTAACTGAAATATTTATTATATTTTATAAAACATGTCAGATATTGATTTGCGTGGCAAAATTCAATAATAACATCATATACTTAAATCATCAATCAGATATTTTTTTAAGTTTCACGCCGTATACCAAATGGAACCAGGCAAAAGGAACCTGGTGTTACACACTTTACTATTAATAAAACTTTTTCTTTATATACCTATATAAAAAGACAGAATCTAAACAAGCCCGCAGACAACGACGATCACATGGCCCAGCGGACAGTTATGCACCAACTGTCCTCTAGTAAGGATTTGAATAACGTTTATCGATATATTTGCATATAACAAGCTTACTATATATTCTATTAAATATTTTATAAGTTTCTACATAAAAAAATAGATATTTTCATGCGTTTTATTTTAGAAAACGTTTAAAAATGTAATCGTCGAAATTTTTATATTATTGTTACGACTTATTTGTGTTACTAGGATCTTTGTAGTCAGACTTGAGATTTGTTATTAGATTGAAATAACAATCAATTTCAAATCAATTTGTGTTAACAATGTTATTATTATTATAAGGTTCACGCTGTATCCCGCACAAAACGTCTGTCTGTCTACCCTAGACAGAGGGAATGCAGGAACCTAGAGTTCCCATTTCCCATTTCTATTAAAACACATCCGTTCCCCAATTTCCGCCAAATTCTGCATGCATTACATGTAGAGTGCTTCTGGTAACGCCACTATTTGCTTCTTTCCCGGAGGGAGGTAATGAAAATAATTCATTTTCTCGAGTGGAAATTGAACCCAAACCTTCGTTTACAAAATCGCGTTTACAGTCGCACACTTGTGCCCCTGCCCTCTATCCTTTAAATTCCACTCTTTCTCCAATCTTATTCCAATTCCAAAATAAGAGCAAAAATACATTAACAGCATAAAAATTATAATATATATTCTATCGATATAAGCACAGCACTAAGTAATCGAACCGCAAATGTGCGCTTCACAAAACGGCTATGATAAGTTCACTGAACGCACTGACAAGCTCGATCTCTAACTAAGATGTAAGAATTTTATAGTTATTCTTTTTTTTATATTTTAAAAATAACATTGAGATAGTGACAAATCATTTTATATAAATGACAAAAATATATAAGTGTAGACATAATATCTACATATAATTGATTTCTTTAGAATAGTAGTTTCAGGAATATATCGTATTCAACCAAGAACGTCCCAACCGCTTTTGTCCACACTGGACAAGCACAAGGCGCGGTGTTATGTTGCGTCAATACGCAGTGCTTCGAATAAGAGCCAAAAATGGAAAACTGAGTTTTGACACTAAGGTTCTCAGCCTACTCAGCTATATGCGTGCATAAAGCTTAAAAAAAATGTTTATGTACATAAACTTTGAATTTCGAGTTTTAAACTTGCACTTTATAGTAAGTATCAATGAAGCGTAACCTCAAAGTTCTAGATCGAAACAATTTAATTTAGCAGCTTCAAAGTTGAAATTATCGAAGAACATTTTAATGCCTCAAAGATAACCAATAACTGAGTTAAGGGCTTGATTGTAGGTCTTGGTTACACTACGTAAGCACTTGAAATATAATAAAAAGTATATATTTAAGTTTGTACAGCAGTAAAAAAAATATAGGACTTAAAAGATTTCAAATGTAACGAAGAAAAATATATTTGTAGAAAACGTATACATTTTTACCTTTGAACTTGACCTTTGAACCTCCGCTGCTGGGAAAGCATCGAAGCTCTCTAACTACTGAACTATATGCGCTGGAGCCGGTTATAAATAAGTTATGACAAATGTATTAAGAAATTCGACATAGCTTGTTATATTATACTGAGTGACAAACAACAGTAATCAATATAAAAAAAGAACGTACAGCCGCAACAACGCAGCGTAGTACGTTGATGCTTGGCATCTTTCGATTTTTTTTTTCATATATATATTTTTTAATTTTATAGTTCACACAAACGAAGTCGCAGACAGTCACTAGAACACAATACCTGCCTATACATTTGTTACAGTGAAAGTCCAATAGCAACTCAAGTTTTGGTCCTGATTGGCCCCATTGTGCCACCAACCGAGAATCAGGAGTGCTCTCCGAAATTTCAGTACCCTTTGAGACCTGCGACTTTCCATTTGAACCCGAAATACTCCTGATCAATTTATTTTAAGATCTACACAAAATGAAAACGTTGGTCTTGGAGCCAATTAGATAGAACCACTTCTGCCTTGTATTAGAACGTCTGCTTATTGCTTTTGTTTTTGTTTTATTCAGTTGCTCTGTTTTGTTTACCTGCCCTTGTACCATTGTTCTAATTAACATGATGAACTTCAAAGGGTTTTGGTAATTTATGTTAGAATTTTTATTGTTATAGACACTGTGGGTGGAATACAACATATATAAAGGTGCAGTATGTCTTATTAGACTGGTAAAAACAGCATTCTGTAGATTATTTTATTATACTTCAGATTGATTTGAGCTCGTAACCACCATGTAAAGTCTACCACATTTTAATTACTTCCACGTTAATATTACGGCAACGTTTGCACGTTAATAATAATATTAACGTATATTATTATTAATAATATATATAACACTAGCGGCTCGCCCACGGCTTCGCCCGCTTAAAATACATCATTACTGATTTAATAAGCACAATTGATTGACCACTATAATGACTTCTAATATGATTTTTTTTACGACATTATCGTCAAAGAATTTTTGATTGTTTTAAATAAAAAAATACGACCATTGTTGATATTTGATATTTATAAAATATACATAAAGCTAATTATGTATTACACGTATATATTTTTGTAACTTTATGTTCTTTTTACCTATATAATATACGTCTCATCATAATTCTAAAACTCTGTTAAATGTGCTGATGTCAGTGAATAATTTAAT
>JAATLQ010038415.1:48183-101764 GCA_013421005.1 Heliconius erato x Heliconius himera | reverse complement strand
GAAAAAAAAAAAAAAAAAAAAAAAATGTCGGACACCCAGTTCAAGCATAGTGAATAGGATGAAAAATAAGAAGATAAATAAGAAGAAATATAGGAAGACAAATTGAATAATAGGAAGACATTTGAAGAAGCCGTCAGTCACCGACCGTTATATAGAAATAGCATCTTTTTTCATTCGGCGATCTCTGTGTTCCCACTATCCGGAACCTATAGTGTACAGGGCGTCAGCGGCTCGTTCGTTCGAGATCCGCCCGACCGGTACAATTATTTAATTACAGTGTACACGTTCAAAGGTTCCTTTATTTTTCTATGCATTACATTTATCAGTTGTGGTTTTTTTCGTCAGTCTAACGTTCCTACCGCATAATGTCTCCGTCGAGTGGGAATTAGACCTAGAACCGTCGCGCTTACAGTCAGAACCACCGAGCTGCAACGACATCAAACAAACATGCAAAAATAATATTTATAGTATTCATTATATACAAAATGAGCTCTAAAATAGCCAAATTTCAAGTATTCAAATCATTTAATATATAAACAGTGAATATTCGACCCACGTCTAGAACGTTATCATAGGATTTTTGGTCCTTCGAGCACGTTTATTCTGCAGAAATCACCTTTCCCAGTTTAAAGATCCCATAAATCGCGACCTAATGAAAACGCTTAAGTCGACATTAAATTATACATCTACTAAAAAAGATAATAAAATGTCGCTTGCTTTATGACTATTTGGATTAGATTTTGTTTCAACTCCTTTATAGGAACATTTAGGAATTACGAGTGCAAATAAACTTGACAAAGATGCATTGTGCTTTCAAAGTAACTTGTCTTGTAAAACACTAACCGGAAAACATTGTAACCTATATACACTAATATTATAAAGTTTAGTTGAACGTATTAATAATCTCAGGAACTACTGGTTTGAATTGAAAAATTATAAAATAAAGGAGCACAAAGTGTGACTGTAAAATCGACTGGTTGTGGGTGCGATCCCAACTCGAGGAAATGAAATATTTATTTATATTTTCATTTTTTCGCTCTGGTGTCGAGGCAAAACGCGGCGTTGAGTTTCGCCACTGAACACGCAATGCTTCGAGAACTTGGGAACCGAATGTCTTAACGCTAGGTTCCCTATGTGTGTGGGATACGCCGTGAAGCTGAATTAAATTTTTTTCAGCTTCAAATAACTGTCTAATGGTATTGCCTATTAGCGTTCTAATACCTTCTGATGTCATAAAATAAATTTCTAAATCCTGTTACCTCTAGATTTCTAAAAGATTTTGGGCAACTAAGTACCACAAAAAGTTCTAACCACTAGACACATCACGAGCCAAAACATTATTCTATATATATCTAAATAAAAGATGTAAAGGGAATCAGTTACAATATGTAGGATGGAATTCAATTCTAACTCAGTGTAAGTTGTGTAAAAAAATCCTAGCCTATTTTTTATATGTAAAATAAGAAACAAGGTAAAAGTAAAATAACAAAGAGACTTATCTAATTAGCAGGTCGTCCCTGTCCTTGCCGCACAAAATATTTCAGTTTATAATAGTTGTAATTTAATTTTAACTTATTTTTAACCGTTGTAATAAATGAATACTCATCCATAATGTCCTATTTTTTCTATTGTGACTCCGTAACCCATAAAATGTGGTGTAGGCAGAGGGAACCTGGTGTAAAGACATTTCGTTCCCTATTTTCCGCTGAATTAATACCGCTGGAGTAATTTCGTGTTGCTGTACGAAACTTAATAGTACAACCATCGCGTTTAGTCACACTTTGTTCTCCTGCGCTTCGACTGGCCTCAATTTCCTAATCTATACTTATAATACATCTGTAGAAAAGTCGTTCCTGTACATTGAAAATATTAAAAAAAATAGCCAGGGTGTTAAAGGTTAACTAGCAGAATCCATTTCCAGCATTTTTGGAATTTTTGTCTCTTTGTCTGTTTATCTGATAGTCTAGACGTAAAAAGTACACAATAAATTTAAGCAACTTTTACGCAGAAAAATTGCAGGTAACTTAAAGTAAGTTTTAGTATTTATTTCATTGTAATCGCTTCAATCTATCAAAAGATATATGTATTTAAGTTTTCAAGAAGTATATATTTGAGATAGTAGAAATAGATTACATGTAACACTATCTATTGATAACAAATAGTATAAATATATACTAACGAATCTTGATAACGCATACTGTAGAGTTAAGCACTAATTACGACGGGAGGAATATTATTCATTTTAATACTTTAGCACAACATCGTTTTCGGTTAATATAGTTTTATGTTAGGTGAAATTTAACATAAAACAGCATTTTTTAACTGTCCGAACAGTTACAGCTTAACTTTAAGCCTTAAATAGATGACGATGTGCATAAAAGACTTTGGAAACGTCTTAATTATATGACTGTTGATAAAAAATATGTATTTTCAAACAAATGTGTTTGTTCGTAGTACAAACGGTAAAATAAATAAAATTGAATAGTTTGGAAAGGTTACCGCTACTCTCCATCAAAAAATAATGTACTTAGAGTTTTCAAGATATTTATATTTAAAAAAATAGAAAGAGATACGCAACGATATCTATTGAATACATGTGATAATTAATATGGACAGCCCATAAAATGTTGAGCTATTATTTGTTAAACGTTAATTACATCGTGTTAGTGTAATCTATACTTATAATAAATTTAACATAAACACAGTAGTATTTTTCTAACAATGTTCGAATGGTTACAGTTCAATTGTAAATCCAATAGATGGCCCTGTGTATAAGACGTCGTTTTTTGAATCACGCTGGTAAGATTCTGGGCAAAAGAATGGCTTTTTAAAACGTCTTATTTATTAGAGTCTTGATATTTATATATTTTTAAAGTACAATTGTTCATAGTACTAACTACAAAGTAAACAAAATTGAATTGTTAGTGAAGATTACCTTCGTAACAGTTTAGCTTAAGTAGTAATTATTTCAACACAGTGATAAAGAATGACTTAACATTCTATACTTTTACTTGATATTTCTGTGAATAGGTCGTCAATCCGTCTGTTCGTTCATATTATTTTAATATTTTCTTAGGAAACGTATAAAAATTTCACTTTTGTGAGCAACCTCTAAAAAATTGTGTTCCAAGAAAAATGCTCTGACACTGTGTATAAAAATATATATAATAATAGTATTATTTCGAAACTTACAAGTGACACGTACCGACATTGCACTATTGCACCTGTGCATGTTTGTATATGCTAAGGATATTTAAGGGTACATACCTCAAACTCCTTATAAGATTATCTTGTCTGTCTTTCCGTCTGTCAAGACTATTTATTTACAAGATCGCTTAAAGGTTAGATACCTCCAATGTTCAAGTCTATATTCCCTTAGAGCACAAAAAAATCTATCTTCTAAATCATCGCCATCAAATGACGATTAAATATGAGGGTATATGCTTCGTTATTTGTCGCATTTTTTATCAAAACTATAGGGTACTTCCCGTTAATACAATTACTAAATATGCTAAGAAGTTAAACTTACGGCACGTATAAAGAAAAATTCCAAAATTATTTTCCAAAAATTGATAATTTATTGTATTTGTGTCACAGAAAAGAACCATTAGGTATAAATTTCAATCTGTACTTAATTTGATACAAAATGACAACTTTAATAAGTTATTCTTTTGGTGTATCTCCGTTTATGAAAGTGGTACGAAACTCTCGGGTCATGAGTACGACTTAAACTTGACCGAAAATGTTGGTTATTTTATAGATTGTAAAAAATGCCTAAAAACATACTTTTGATGTATATTGTGTATACCAATTATATATTTAACTAATAATATATGTTACTAATTTAAAAACTGTACAGGAGCTAATATTAGTTATTTTACAAAGAATATCGTGAATACTTATCCAAATCAATTAATTAATAATTAAAGCTGTTTATAATACCTCTATTTCTTAAATGAATGATCATGTAATTCAAGCGGACAAAGCCGCGAAGCAAACTAAATAAACTAACAAAATTCATGGACTCGAATAACATTATGAAGGTAAAACAAAATTATATCACTATTGTATTGTCCTTTACAAGAATTAGTCCCAATTTTGGCAAAATATTAAATTATTTAACTTTAAAACTCAATTCTAAAGTGTAATTGACGGTTTACGAGAAACCTTTATAGTAAAAGGTCGAGATTGGAAGGAAAGGTCGAGGGGCATTCAAGTTAATACTATGATTTTATATTGCTTTATCTTTTACATTGTATCAAACTTTTCCCGCATTTTGAGTCTTTGCGAATTAAGTGTTGGAACTCAACGCCGAGCTTTAACTAATTTTAAAAATATCAATGCATTAGAATAAATATAATGCTGCAATTTCTACATTCAACATCCAAACATCCAGAATTACTTGACACAAGGACTATTTAATGCGAAAAAGATATTTTTAGTTCGATTTAGTAGTTTCGGAGATTACCACGTTCAACCAAACAATGTCATTTGCTATATAATATTAGAATAGATAGCGTTATTTATGCGAATGATCCTTTTACAGGAGTTGTACAGGCGTCTAGAAGATTAGCGGAGTTGGTGTTTTATCTCACCACGATTCATTATTTTATGGCTCGTGAAAGTCAGACGACCCGAATTTATATCCTTTATTTGTTTTTGTTACTCTGTGGTACGTTTTTAACCGAAAAGTATGTATACCTCTTTTTAACACCTTTTTATTAGCTCGAGCTTTAACAAACGGAGTAACAAAATCTAAAAAAGCGTAGATATCAACGAGCTGGTGTGATGATGGAACCAGAACCAGGACCTGAATATTGGAACTTTTCAGAGCTTACTAGTAAGCTTTTAGGCTCATACAATTTATAGCTCCGAGCTCATTCTATAACACTTATTATCAGATAGGAAATTTTAACAGATGCTTATAACATCTAACAGCGCAGCGGCTACCTGTACGGATTTAGTAGTCGCGACCCAAGTTCAAATCTGTCTTTGAGATTGCACACTGATTTTTATTTTATTTTGATATCAATCATTAGTATTTTATTTGAATCATATGTGTAACGTGTGGGTAGTAGGATCCCTTAGACGGAGTTCAACGGAGAGGGACGTGTGTCGGTTTCGTAGCAATAAATGTTAAATAGACCGCTCGTAACTGACATTTTATGCTGATTTTTGAAATTTAAGAAATATACCTAGAACTTGCTAAAGTGGACATTCAAGTTACCTTGTTTTTGTTTCTCACTGCAATAGGGATGTTTGGGTTGTCGTAGCCTATCGAAATGCCCTTTAATGCTCAATGGATTACTAAAAATCCAGCAGTTTACATATAAAGCCCTGGAATGGTCGAGGCTAGTTTAGGCAGAGTTCGGTCAATATGGAATAAAAAAATCTCCTGGCGCCCTCGCATTATTTCTAATGGATGTATGTATGTTTAATTTAATCATAGTTTCGGTTATAGGCTAATTCCAAGTCTCGTTAGATTAAGGGCGTTTTGATACCTAATTAGCTGTATATTTAAATAAGTTTTGAGCATAGATTTATAGTTATTCATTTCTTGGTCTAATATTAAAATTAAATTAGCTTCACGCTATATCCCGCACACAGCAGGGTAGGCAGAGGGAACCTAGTGTTAAGACACTCCGTTCCCTACTTTCTGCCGAATTCTGGAGGCATTGCGTGTTGAGTGGCAGAACTCAACGCCGCGCTTAACCTCGACACCAGAGCGAAGAAAATGGAAATATAAATTTAAGTAAATATTTCATTTCCTCGAGTGGGGATCGAACCCACAACCAGTCGGTTTTGCAGTCACACCTCGTGCCACTGCGCCACGACCGGCCTCTATTTCTTGGTTTACTTTGTAAAATATAAGAAAAATAAGAATAAAATGCAATAAATAGTGATTTGTCAATTAAAATTTCCTAAAATACAGAAATAATTAACAGGAAACGTTATGAGAAGAAACTTTTACTATGGTTTAATATTTACTTTATTAAACCTTGGACTATCGACTTAATTATAGGATTAAGCCCTTTAAGTTATTATTTCTCTCTACTTCAAGGCCAACTTAGAGATATTAGCAATAACGCCGTCTATTGTGCCATAAAAATATAAGCACCCTTACAAATACAATAAAGAATATTTTTAACTGCCATAACGTTGAATTTTAAATTCTACAGAATATTATACGGTTTTCAACGGTATCGGCTACCATGAAAATTCATTTCGCCGAACGAGACCGCGAGGGGAATAGGGTCGTTCAGAACAGAACAGGTGAACAAAAGTTTGCAAATTAGTTGCCTAACTCGCCAACGGAAATTTTCCGTTCAATTGTTTTTTTGTACCTTTTAATGTAGGTTACGGAATTTTGTTAATAATCTACTATATAGCAGGGGCACAACTGTTCTGTAACGCAACTGTTGCAGGATCGATCCCCACTTGGGGGAATAATTTATTATTTCTTAATATTTTCATTTCTTCGGTCTAGCACCAAAGGCTGAACGTCACTCAACAGGTAATGCCCCGAAGAATTCGGCGGAAAGTGGGAACATAATGTCTTAACACTAGGTTCCCTCTTTCTACCTTCCTACGTGCCAGATGCGGCGTTAGATATATCTTTTATTGAATCGCTAGATAATAAACATATGGGCATTATATCCATTAATATAAAAAAAAAATTGCGATTTTTTTGTCCAGAATTTAAAATTAAATATTATACCATTTTGAAATATCAATTCAGTCTGTAAAAATTAAGGCATACGGTATATGCAAGAGACTACAGAATATATCATCGTAGCGTATAAGAATAGAATTTGAATGTTATAGAGTGGATCCCTAATTGGGGTAATTTTCATTTTCTCGCTCTGATATTGTAGATCTGATTTGGCGTTGAGTTCCGCAACTCAACACGCAACATCCCGAATTTTCGTGGACGATACTAGGTTATATCAAAGAAAAAACAAAAATAATCTCAATTTAACATTTAAATGTATTGCAATACATACACATATAAATCAATTTCTAACATAATCTGTTTGCTATATTTATATTGCATACATTTATGCTATTTAGATTTCCAATTCCTAATAACGTATTCGGTTAATCGGATTAAATCCCGTCTGTTGTACACTAAGCTATATTAATATTTATAATAGGCTATTATTTAACAGTTATTCTACTGTTTCATACAATATGTTTTATTTATACGATGGTTCTATTTTTACGTGTTCAAATCATTTTTATATTTTTTGTTTTTTAACTTCGCCCTACATCTCCACCTTAAAGACCGGCAACGCACCTGTAGGTCCTCTGGTGTTGCACGGGGTCGTGGGCGGCGGTAGTCACTTACCATCAGGTGACCTGAACGCTTGTTTGCCTTGTCCTCTTCCATAAAAAAAAATCTGCGTACAGCGGGGTAGGAAGCACTAGGAACATCGTGTTGGTGACACTCTATACTAACTTTACAGAAATTTTCTTTATAAAACAAACTAAATATACAATAGACAATAGACTAATAATGGAGAGCGGAGTGTCTCATCACTCCTCCTCCAAAACATAATACTCGTAAAACAAGAAATAAACATGTATTAACCCTAAAACTCGCATTCATATAATTTATTTAGTCACTAGCGGCTCGCCCACGGCTTCGCCCGCTTAAAATACGTGATTATTGATTTAATAAGCAGAATTGATTGACAACTGTAATGACTTCTAATATGAATTTTTTACGACATTATCGTCAAAGAATTTTTGATTGTTTTAAATAAAAATATACGACCATTGTTGATATTTGATATTTATAAAATATACATAAAGCTAATTATTTATTACTCGTATATATTTTTGTAACTTTATGTTCTTTTTACCTATATAATATACTCTGTTAAATGTGCTAATGTCAGTGAATAATTTAATTTACTCATTCAGAAACAGCCTTAAATTATTGATTTGAAGGATTCATAATATTCTTTGTAAAATAACTGTAATAATTGCATATTAACTCCTGTACAGTTTTTAAATCTTTGTATTTACTTGATATTTCTTTCAAGATCGTTCTTTATCTCTGTATTGAATGAATTACGACTTCTTTCAAATGACGATAAGTTTTTTTTTAATGAACCGATTTTGATGAACTAAGAGAGAAAACTACTTTGAGAAAAATGCAGACAAAAATATGTCGACAGACAGACAGACAGACAGACAAGAAATTTAAAAAAATCTTTTTGCTTTCTATTATTATTTGTAAGTGTCTCTCTATCCATTTCAGTTAAAATTACTAAATGTACAGACAAAATATTTTTACTGCCTTATTATATATAGAGATAATAACTCTAGCAATAATTTTAGTCGCTTATCTCCTAATTAACCATAATTATATCATAATATAACGCAATGTTAACAGAATATCGAGAGACCGAACGAATGATATCAATTTATTAAATTAATAATCGAGGCCTAATTGTAAATGCAATGGTTGTGGGTTCCATTCACACTAGGATGAGTGAGTTATTATTAATTCTCCTACTCTGTATTTTCCGTGTTGAATTGATGTTTTAAACCAGAGTACAAAGTGACCAAAGTGATTTGTCACTCTTTCAGAGACTCTGTGTTTATTCAGGAAAATAAAAAACACAAAAATATATCCTATAGTTATTTTTAATGTGACCATAACCATAACAATTTTCTCAACAATTCAGTTTGTCTCTAACACAAAGTTACCATATAAGGTAATACAAAGATCGATATAAGCCACTTGTGGCTTCCATTCCCAACATTAATTTGGTTAATAGTACAAGAGCCTATAATTGACATGCATGTCCAATTTACGGTAAAGGTTCTCTACATATGTAGAGAATCTATCTCTATCTCTATATATGTACATATAACTCATATAAATGAGTGACTTAAATATATTTCTGTCAAATAGAATCGATTAATAATAGACATTTTTTCCACTTACCATTTTCAATTGTTTCCAGATCTAATGATAACGGTCGAATGTGGATTAGCATTTTTAATTTAGGGTCCATACATGTGTTATATATATATATTATAAAAGATACTAGAGGCCGCTTGTGACTCTGTTCGGAAAATCTCGTTTTTTATAATCTCGTTTTTTATAATCCCTAAGCTCAACTTTTAAAGTAGCTACATCTATACCAGTATACATTATCTTTCAGTCACTTAGTGACGGAAAGATTTATATATTATGAACATTTATTAAATTAGATTTCTAGTTTTTGTAATTATTAAGTATTTTTAAAATATACATAAATAGTTTTTAGAAAACGTTTCCTAAGTGTGGAATAACACTTTAAAACTGATAAATACTGATAATATATGAAATGTACATACATTTTTTGTACAAAGAAAAAATCTATCACTCAAAACGCAATGTCTCGTGAATTTTAACAAAAAGACGATTGTGGGGTTCGCCTCTTGGGGAAGAAAAATGTACACTTCTCTGTTTTACTAACAAAAATTGCAGAATTGAATTCACCACTCAACACGCATTGTATCCAATTCGGGCGAAGAGCGGATTACGGAGTGTCTAGACATTGAATTATTTTTGCTTACCCTGTCGACAATGTCATACATCTATTACTGAACTATACTAAACAGTATATAATATGGTATTGGTTGATTTAGGTTACACAAACTATGTACTTTTAGTAAGCAATTTGTGTGTAAAGGATAAAGCTTCTTTACTTAGGAGCTAAGACTTACGCCGAGCTTACATCAGATTGTCTTATAATAACATAAAATAATAAACCAAATTTAGTCACTTAATATTGGCTTTTCAATGTAAATCTCTATTGATTTTTAAAGTTATAATCGACGTATTTAGAAAGTCTAACAATTGCCTAAGTTATGAGAATTAATTAAATTAAAATATTTATCTATTCTTTTATCTTTTTGAGGCTGTCTGGTACATATTCTGATTGTTAAGGCGCAAGAATAAATTCGAAGTACTTCCTCGCTCCACTTACTACACAAAAAATACAAAGCGTAGCGTTGAGTTTCGTTTTTTAACATGCAGTGTCCAGTAAATTGGGCGGAAAGGGGACAACGAAGTGTCTTAACACTATTTTCCTTTTGCCTCACCTAAAAGTAAAAAAATACCCATTGAGGACTTCATCAGGATTGTCAAGCGGAAGCTAGAGGAAAACAATATGCCTATGGAATATCTTGAACTTTTAGAACATTCCCTCACATCTGGATATCTAATGTTCAATCTGCCAACATGGCCGTAGTTGAATGTTTTATATTTATAAAATATTATTTATGAAAGTAATTAAATATGTATTTCTCATTATTCAATAACCATTAAAATAATCATAAATTCATAGTAATTAATTAAAATATTTTCATCATAATAGTATAATAACATATTTTTATTTAAATTTATTATTATTTAATAATAATTTAATATAATCACAATATAAAAAAAGTATAGTAATCTATTAAATGCGACAGATTGCATTAACTCCAATTAGAGAAATATCGACGCTTATATCAAGTAGTGGGCTGATGGGTCTCCTCTGTTGCCTTCCTAAAGATAATAGTAGATAACAGTTAATTTTATAAACGGATTAACATTGTTTTTTAAATTTAACTAGAGTTACCTTAAATAGAAAGAGTTTAGTAATTTTCCAATTTTCACTGATTCTATTCCAGATTTAAAATTTCAAACACACATACAAATATCAGCATAAAGCCCAAAATCTCTATGCAGCATATATCGTCTCGATTTACAACAGCTACAATGGAATTTGGAAACTTTCACTATAACAGGTTTTTGTATTTACTTTGTTAGATCCAGTGATAGAATAGAAATTATAAAAAGTCTATTAAACATTAAACAAGGCAAAAATGTCACGAAGCCTCTCTATAATTTTTAAAAATTTATCGACCTGTCTAGAACTATCATTTTATTTCTGGAACGTACTTTAGAAGGCAGAGATATGGGATTGATAGACTAGTAGATTGATTTTGTAATCTATACCCTATTACTAAATATTCTTCATATTTTCGATCGAAACATGATTTTAATCAAATTTTCATATTTATAACATAGCTATATATTAGATAGTAGACTACCAAAATAAATTACGATCAAAAGAATTTCCCTCATAATGATATTTATATTTCATACATTAGAAAAAAATATATAATTTTACTTTTCTCTTTGACCAGAGCCTAAAAAAAATATTCGGTAACCCAATTAATTTAAACTCGCTTGGAGCTTTTTCTATTATATAGACAACCTATTATGTAAATATAAGCTGAAACTCAATTCGAAAGTATATAAAATCGAACACATCGCTCAAACCCTTGGGGAATTAATTTGTTAAACCCCGAAATTTGGATTGCTAATTCGACTTAATTATAATGAATTAAAATATGAGCACTGAAGTAAAATCAGCTTGAAATATAAATCTTTGCTTTCCAAATTTATTTAAAAAATTTTGAATGATGAATATAATTAATATAATTTGCTGTTTTTAGCATCTACTGATATAACGTAGGTATGATAGTACATAGTGTACAGACACTCGGTTCCCTAATTCCTCGCTAAAACATGTTATAAAAAATTATAGAAATTAACTCTACATTTTATGAAAATAAAACAGGATAGCAATAACATTTTGTAGCTGATATTTTTTCAGCTTCACAATTTTTGAGAGAAATGTATTGACACAGGGTTCTATCAAAAAATGCATGTTGAAAGACAGAATTTAAGGAAGCTCTGCCTTGCCGCGGCAAGGAAATCAAAATAATTAAATTAAAAATTAAATCAGCTACACGCTGTATCCCGCACACAGTAGGGTAGGCAAAGGGAACCTAGTGTTAAGACACTCCGTTCCCCACTTTCTGTCGAACTCTGGAGCTCTCTAACTCAACGTCGAGCTTCGTCCTCGACACCAGAGCGAAGAAATGGAGATATAAATTTAAGTAAATATTTCATCTCCTTGAGTGGAGATCGAACCCACAACCAGGCGGTTTTACAGTCAGACCTCGTACCGCTGCGCCACGACTGGCCAGACCAATATAATTAAGCCCTGAGGAAATTTGAACCCACGGCCACGTTGTTCCCTTACTGTCAGAAGCTACCCTACTGCGCTAGTGATAACCTCAGTGATCTATAAAATATTATGTAGCTTAATAGGTATTCCTATCAATTAAATTCTAACTTCCAGCCATCGGATATACACGACTACGTTACAACTCTCTTTATCTATGGCATACAAATATTACATAGAGTATTACACAGAGATAAAAGCTAGTTTCTACAGCCTCTCGTAGGTATAACGTTTCTATGTTTATGTTTCTTTATCTCCAAGCTCGAGGCAATGAACGTGTCACACGACTGTTTACCAAAAGATTTTTACCTTTGTTGATGTTTTACTTTTGCATAAATATATTTATGCAAAAGTGAAGCATCTGGGTGGGAATGTAATGTCTTAGCAATAGGTTCCCTCCTCATTGCCTAGAAGGCAACGAGGAGGGTACCTATTCAGGTATTCAGGTGTATCCCGCATATAGAAGCGAAGCATAAAGAAAAATAATTACGCAAGCGAAACAAAAAAAAAAAACAAACGCGAACGCTGTATCCCGCGCATAGTAGACAAAGGGAACCTGAGAATCTAGTGTTATAATATATTTCATTTCCATTAAGATTCTCCTATTCCCCACTTTCAGTCAACTCAACACCGCAGTTTCGACTCGTTATCAGTTACAATATTTCATTTCCTTCAGTTGGAATAGAACCCACAAGCTCTAGCGGTTACAGTCGCACTCTTGTGCTCCTGCGCCATGATCCTCTAATATGGATCATAATTTCTTCTCACGTAACATAAACTTTGTCGTTTCACAACTGCCTTCAAGACAGGAATACTAATACGTGTATAATGTAATTATAACACTTTGTACCATAAAGTTCAGCCATTCCCACATATAGTTTAAACTCAATCAGTTCGTAACAGATTAGGTTTCCTTTTGATATTAACATAGAGTATAATTGTTGGTGAAATTCTATATTTTGACGAGAATTGCATTGAATTATGTAAATTAATACTGTAATGTATTGATTTGTATAATTATATAACGAGGCCGTTGTGACGCACGGGCAAAAGCGTGTGAATGTATACTCGATGGTTCTGGGTTCGATTTCAACTCGAAGGAATTAATAATATTTAATATTTTCATTTCCTCACTATGGTAACTAGACAAATCATAGCGTTTAGTTCCGCTAATCTACACGTAATTCTTCGAGAATATGGTGGAAAATGGTGACGGAAGTGTTTCAATGGGTTGGAGTATCTTAAGACTAGGTTCACAGGTTCCCTCTGCTTCTACTCTGATATGTGCAGAATATAGCATAAAACTACAAAAAAAAGATGTACAAGATTAAACCTGGGGTTTCAACCGCGTGTTCAAAAGGGAATAAATAAAAGCTATACGTTTATACGGTGTGTAAGCCTTTAGCCTTCCTCGCTAGATGGACTATCCAACACAAAAAGATTTTTTAATTCGAACCGAAAACTACTTTTAAACTGGAAATGTGATTGACGGACAACCTATCTAACGGTTGGTATAATAAATTGAAATATTATCATTACTTTCATTATTTGAAACATATAAATTCTATTAACTCTTTGAAAAACAAACTTTCTTTTGCTTGGAAATCAAATTAAAAAGTACTGTCTGTAGCCAGAGAGACAATCTAATTATATTATTAGTTAAAAAATTAATTTAAATTAGCTTCACGCTGTATCCCGCACACAGCAGGGTAGGCAGAGGGAACCTAGTGTTAAGACACTCCGTTCCCCACTTTCTGCCGAATTCTGGAGGCACTGCGTGTTGAGTGGCAGAACTCAACGCCGCGCTTAACCTCGACACCAGAGCGAAGAAATGGAAATATAAATTTAAGTAAATACTTCATCTCCTCGAGTGGGAATCGAACCCACAACCAGTCGGTTTTACAGTCACACCTCGTGCCGCTGCGCCACGACCGGCCTCCTATATTATTAGTCATTTTCTATAATTTTTTGAGGTATATTCCAAGTATTTAATGTCAATATTTCCATAATTTTTTCTTCGATACATTGTTTTACCGTAGATCTCATTATTTAATTTTCCAATATTACGAAAAATAGAGATCCGTACCTATGGTGATAAGTGAACAATTAATTCATCCGGAGGTAGTTCGCTCCAGTAGACAATATTTCGCGTCGAATTCCGTCATTTGACACAACACGGGATGTCTTAACCCTATATTCACATTGCCTACCCTTTTACCCTTAAAAATATTTTCAAATTAAGCATAATTCTAATAATATATTTGAGAAATGAATTCAATAGTACTTTACTGTAAGCTCGTTAAAGTATCATAAACAATACTCCAAGTCTAAAATACGTTATAATAATATAAGACGCCAGTTGCTTTGAATGGCTGTAATAAAACATTTAACATCATTTTGAACACTCTCTATAAATTGGAAAACGACCTTTATTCGTCTATATTTATTTTTTTATGAAAATAGTGAAAAAATATCTTTTAACTTTATTCTAAGTGTTGAAAGTATTAAATAATTATATATAACGATATATATATGTAAGCACAAATATTTTGATTATGTTCACATTTGTACCGAGTTAAAAAAGAGGTTATTATTTTAGATGAAACTATTTAACCAGATTAGTCGCGTATATTTAATATTATTATATTATAAATTTTCGGAAGGGCTTGCGCTTGTATCTTTGTATATTATATAGTTTAAATAAGATAATATTTTAGTATGAGTTACGATTGGCATATTTGAACTATTTTTTTTTTCAAAAACTCATAATTAAATAACAGAACAGAATTGAGTTAAATTTCGTAATTGTATGTGCGTTTGTTTGTTGCTGACTAATAAATGAGCAATGGAAGTACTACTTGTCAAGATAAATAGCACCCGAACAAGCTGGAATAGTGAATGGTAACGGTTTGTATGTGTCTTGTTTAGCAGTTTGATATGGTGAAATTAGCAGTTTTATAACTAAATTAGAACACTAATCCAAATGGGTACTACAAAGCTTCTATAAAACTTCATTTTAAAGGAGGAACTGCCTCAGTGTGAACCGATCTTACCATGCAACTTCCATCCCAGTGCAGGTGTTTCTCAAGGGCGATTAATATGATCGTCTCTCTTTATCACTTACACTGAGCTTACAATATGTAACACTCTTGAGACTCTTGGCGGCTACAACTTTGCAAACTTGTGTAACACCAATGCCGATCACAACTCTATTCGCCTCTAGTGTTCTGCATGTGGAAGAACTGCTGCAAAAGAAAGAAAAAGATTGAATATGTCAGTCTTTGGTAGGGATTAAAGGTTAATCATAGTAAAAGAAAAATGTTGGTTATGGATGGTGCCAACAATAACTCGTGAGACGTGATCGATATTGCGAATTTTGTAGAAATCCAGTCCTACATATATGTACCTTAGTTTAGTAGAGAGGCTTGGAAATATATAGAAGAACAGCAATATCATCAAGACTTCTTACACCTGACTGATTCGAACTCTTGTCTTTCTTGTCTATTTATCTTTATCCCACGGAGACATGGACCTCGCGGAAGATGAAAAAGATAAAAAAATATGCCCTGGTGATATGATGCTGGAAAAATGTTATCGGATTACTTCAAAAAAAATGTTTTACAAAACCGTATAAATTTGCAAAGGAGATTCGTACAAAATAATTAAAGTTAAAATAATTTTCTAAAGTGCCTTGTAATACAAAATCGTTACTTTAAAGGGTGAGTTCAAGATTATTTATGAATATAATCATTTTAAAAGGAAAAATTTGGAATGGTAGGTTTTAATATGCTTTTCCTAATTTTTAAATAAAGTGTTAAGGCACTCCGCTTTACGTTTTCCACCTGAGTTTGAGACATTGCGTATTGATTGGTGCAACTCAACGACGTTCTTTGTTGATAATTTATTCCATAATAATATACAAATACAATTCGAATAAATTTTAATAAAAAAAAAATCTGAATTTAATTATTTTAATATAACCAGTATTCATAATATCTAGCGAAGGTATTTCAATGTACCACAACATTCCCCATTTGCAAATTGAATCACATTCGTTAATGAATCACTAAGTACTCTACTATATTGGTTACCTTTAATACCAATCGACCCAGTTAAGACTTCTGATTAGAGAGATGATTGTTGGTACAAATCCTAATTAGACAAAGTTTTGTATTTAATTGAGGGACTTTTACTTGTTCGCTTCGCTCGACAAGCCCCTCTCAATTCGCTTCACACAACAAAGTGTTTTTTTTGTATTATAGCATTTCCGATAATGATAAAGGTAAGTTCGTCTTAAGATACCCCTAAAAACCCTACGGAACCTTAAAAACGAAAAAAAGAATGCCTAACACTGTTCATTCTGTCCAGACTGTTAATTCTCCGTAAGTATAAAAAATATATGAAAAAGAGAAAAACGTGTTATGCTAAGTTATTTGGAAGGAATGTAATTGCGATTAAAAGGGACCATTAAGCACGTTTTTATTTTTTTATTGGCGGTTCACAAGTATGCCATTATTAGTATAATATGAATTTATTTTATGCCTTAATTGGACTAATATTATTCTTGCATACTTGTGACGTAATAGAAATATGTTATAATAATGCCTAATAGTCCTTAGTGCGGGTTCATGTTCCCGCCATTCAAAACGCAATGTTTTGAAAATTGGGCGGAAAGTGGAGGACGGAATGTGTTAGCATTAGTTTCTCTCCTACCCTATTTGTGTAATAGAGTAAATAGCATGTTTTGAGATGAAACCGTCAAGAAAACAATATTTTGAGTGCTCAACTTTTTTTGTAAAAAAAATTAGGTTTACCTATTTAATTTTATGGCATATTTTAATTGTAAGTAATAAAACGTTATATATTTGTACTGCATATAAAATATCTTATAAATATGAATTTTATACAGCGTGAAGCTGAAAAAAACTTGCCCTAAGAAATCGTATCTATAATAGTATTCTGCAATATGTTTTAAATTGCTTCTGCAGAAATTTAAAGAAACTGTAAAAAATATTTTATTTCGGAAAGCCTACTATACTGTCCAAGAATATTTGGAGAATAAAAGGTTTTTAATTAAGAACATTTAAATTTCGTGCAGAATAGCAACCATCTTGTTATTGTTTTAAATAATGAAATATTAACCTCAATATTGAAAGGAGCAACTCTTAGTTTCTTGCCGACTCTTCTCAGCAGAACTGCCTTCTGAGCCGGTGGTAATTTTATGTTCGTCAGACAATTCAAATGAACTTGTAAAATTCTATTTGAATAAAGAATATTTTTGTAGCCTTATTTTAAATATTAAATAAACTCTGATGAGGCAGTCGTAGCGCAGGGGCGCAAGCGTGCGACTGTAAACGCGACAGGTTGTAGGTCCGATTCCCACTTCCGATTTCCACTCGTGGATATGAATATTTAATTTATTAATTTCCTGGCTCTGTTAACGAGGCATAGAGAGGCGTTGACTTCTGCCACTCAACACGCAATGCCACCAAGAATTGGGCAAAAAGTGGGAAACGGAATCGCTTAATGGTAATGGAGGGCAATGACGGGATACAACGTGATGAAGCTAAAATAAATAAATAATGAAATTACAGATTTACCTTTAACGTAAATATAGACTATAGTTGTCAGTATTTTTCATTTTTTTTCTAGCTACTAGCATTCATAATTTTCCCTCTAAGCTTTTAATTAAATAAAAATCAAAAGTAATAACAAATATTTTCCTCAACGCTTAACTTTTTTACTGTAGAAAAAACAAGCGAATTGGTTTGAAATAGCGTAAAGAATTCAGAAAAACCAAGAAAATGTGAAAATGATGGAAAATTCTAAATAAACCCGTCCTATAATCCACAAGTCAAAGATCGCACAATGCATTATGTAGGAGGCTTGCCGACGCCCGCTTGGCTCTCTTTGAACGAGTGGTCCAAGTTTGTAAATAAAAATGTTATAAGCAAACGACAAAAGAATAGAGGAGCACTTTTGTATTTCAAAAGTTTTAATTTCTATGCCGCATTTAGAGTAGGAAGAACACTCCGTTCCTTACGTATCGTTCAATTTTCAAGACTGAGTGTTGAGTAGCGAAACTTAACGCTGCTGGACGACAGCACATCTTTTGTTCGCAATCGTGGTGTATTTAAATTATTTGTTTAAATGATTTATATTAAACTTGAATCCAAAAAAACAAGTTATTAAATTTTAATATGAATTCTAAATAAAAATGTGTAATTTTTCCATGAGTTCATAGCAAAAAGATAGCATCTCATCTGGACGCGACGGTTGTGGTTTCAATCTCCATTTTTCGGCTTTAGCGTTTAGCGCGATGTTGAGTTCCGCAAATACGCAATATTTTGCAGTGTCTTCATACTAGATTATCTATGCATACTATACAGAAAAGAGCACAAAAAAATATAAATGTAAACTAGTAAATTCTTCACTCTTATTCCAGTTCTTGGAAACTAGAGGAAAAGGAATACTAGAAAAGTAGGGACTATCTTTTTTTATAGAAAAGACAAGTCAAACTAGCGTTCGAGTTACCTGATGGTGAGTGATCTCATACCTAAACATTTACTACCAATATTAGTTATATAATTTGAAATTTAAACTCTGTACGCTTTCAGCTTTCAATACATCCCTCAGTGGGCGATATGTAATAGAGCATGTTATTTTAGTTCCTGTAAATCGTGGCTTACTTCAAACCTAGATATAAAATAATCGTTTTTTTGTTTCAAAAAGCAGTATTTTATGACACGTTGTTTCGTATATTTTTTTCACTAAAAGAAACTATAGAAACTAGCCTGAAGCTAGTTATAATTAATATATTTCAAAGCCTATATATATTTTTCAAATCTGATTTAGAAGAATATACATATTTGTAATTATTTTCTACGTTTTAGTTTCATATATAGATTTGTTGCTATTTATAGTTGAGTCTGGCGCAGCGGCACACCGTCAACTCGTAAACGCTACGATTTACAGTCGATGGGTTCACATTCGAGGGTTTTTCATTTACTCAACAGGACAAAACGCGGCGTGGAGTTCCGCAACTCAACAGTATTTGGGACAAAATATAAATGTGTAATTGATTTCTATGTTTCAATATAACTAAAATATGATTTGATAGAGTTGACTTTTGCTACCTAATATTTAAATTTAGTGGCAAGAGAAGAAATAATCTTTTCATTACTATTTTATCTTACTTGATCTCACCTCATTCAAGGTCTGAGTCTATCTATAATGATATATTTTACACAATCTTTTATCTATTGCTTTGTCTGATAGTTTGTGTTAATGTTTGTAAAATCTTGAAAGCTCAATTTGACCCAGTGTCCGATTAAGCTGAAATTTGGATTTGGTTAGTCTTATAACAATAAAATTTAATATAATCAATATTGTAGGTAATCTAAAATGCCCATAATATGGCTATTTAATAAGAGGGCTATTTTCTTCTGGGTCTAATATTTATTTGTAAAATATAATTTACAAGCTTAAGCTTTTATTGAAAAGGTCAGTTGTAATAAAATGAAAATAATAATTTTATGAAATTGCAAAAGCATGGGTATAAAAGACAAAGAATTGAAAGTAAATAAATTTCTTGCGCGATACAAACTTTTGCAATTTCATAAAATTATTATTGTTATGAAATATTTAATATTTTCATTTCTTCGCTCTAGTATCTGAGTTCTTTTCTCTCAACACGCAATGCTTTCAGAATTTGGTGGAAAGTATGGAACAGAATGTCTTAGCACAAGTTCCCGTGCGTGTGCGGAATGTGACGCTAAAGAATATTTTCATTTTGATACAACTTACCTTATTAAAAAAAGCTTGTCTTTAAAAAATATATATTGTAATGAATATTCTTTTCTTCTACTTAATACTTTAGTCACACTTAAATATTATCTGAGTCTATTGTGAGACAGCATCTGACCACGAATACGATAGTTATGGGTTCGTACTTCACTAGTGGTAATGACTATACTATCTTTATTTTTATTTCCTTATATGGCATTATTTTTATTGGACGAAAAGGTTCGAAGATGCAAAGGCTTTACCTACCCCACGAGAAAATAAAAAAAAACGGAAAAGCGCGAGTCAGGCTCGTCCACCAAGGGTTCCGTACAAAAATTGAAGATCTCGAGATTTTTCAGAAATTTAAGCTTAGTTTCGATTTTTTTTCAGGAAATCAAGGGCTCGTTAATCTGAGTATATGCTTAAATTTCAACTTGATATCTCCAAGTGTGCCTGAGATAAAGGCTCTTGGCAGCAAACAGTCAGACATACTGATGGACAACAAGTGATCTTACAAGGATTGCTTTTTTCCTTAAGAGGTACAGAACCCTAAAAGCAACTATCTAAGCAAACCCTGGGCTGCGCGCCAGTTTAATTATAAAAGGAAATTTAATTCGCAAAAATAAATCAAACGTAACGTTGTTCGTTTCCACATTATTTTCATCAGCCTTAAGACCCCCGCAATTTTTCCGACAAGAGTGATAAATGGTTGGCATGAAAAAGCGGAATCTTTTTGCTACGATTTATTTTCCATCTCATATGATAAAATTGTATATATTCCAATATATAAATAAAGTGTATGTATAGTGCTCAAGATGGGTACTAAACTCTACTAAATACAACACCGATGCGTTTGCACCATTTGAAGTATTACAGGAGACGCAATGAAAGTTAATTAATGGTCTATCCTCATATACATATGTTCATTACGTGATATATCAATAATTATACTGTCATCAATATCATCATGAATATGTATGTATGTTTTTATTTACTTAACGGAAAATAGTTTTTCATTGAAATATTAACACTAACATTATTTTTCATCTTCATGCATATTACAGGGTAGTCTGAGAGAAGCTAATCTCAAACTCCACGTTACGCTTGTCCGCCGCGTGCACGAAGATAAAAATATATTCCCCCAAGTGGGGACAAACCTACAACCGTCGTGCTTATAGTCAAAAATCCAGATCCCCTCACAAAATATAAAGATTTATATAAAACATCTTGTTAGATATGTAGAGTTTGTGATCAAATTGGTTTGCTCTACCAAAGGGCCATCTGAAACACTCAACTCCAATTTATTTCAATGGTCTCTAGTATAGAGACCGACATTTATGATAACCGTACATCAAACACGTAACGCTAGAATAGTATATTGGGCGTGGTGTCAACGGATTCGCCGACAACATGAAATATTATATCAAATGATATATAGCTATAATTTAGCAATGTAAAATCAATTTGCTTTGAAGTATCAAATATTTCTATTTCAATTCCTAAAATAAACAGCAAAGTATGTTGAGAAATAAATATTCATATCGTTCATATTTTTATTACCTTAATGTTTTTTTCGAGATTAGTTGTGGCGCAGCGGCACAAAGTGTGACTGTTAAACCGACTGGTTGTGGGTTCGACCCCCAATCGAGGAAATGAAATATTTACTTAAATTTATATTTCCATTTCTTCGCTCTTTGAGTTGAGTTCTGCCACTCAACACGCAATACCTCCAGAATTTGGCGGAAAGTGGGGAACAGAGTGTCTTAACACTAAGTTCTCTCTACCTACCCTGTTGTGTGCGGGATACAGCGTGAAGCTGATTTATTTAATATTTTTCATGTTTACGTTCTAAAACATTACATTTCCTAGACACTCTCCAATTTCTAGACGTTGCATTTTGAGTGTTGGAACTCAACGCCGCGCTTTACCTTTATACTTAAAATTATGTAATTTATAAATATAAACTTCCATTTTTTAGATTTTTCCTTTGTTGCTAAATTTAATAATTATAGGGAGAACGGTAAATACCTTATCTTTTTAATTACGCGGCGAATTAACTTAACAAACTCAAATATGCACTAATTTTTCATTTTTACAAATATATATAGGTTTAAAATTATTTTTTTTACCTATATATTTTTACTTTTTGGATTTTTGCCACTACAACATCCGAACACCGATGCTTTAACATTGGTATCTTTTGATTGCATTGTTATTGCTTGCTTTCTAATTGATTATTTAGAGGCTTATTTTTTGTTTTCCAAGTGACTGTAGACGTGAATATTTTATATATATTTCACTTTAACAACTCTATACGATCTAGATAAATTTTTGGGTTAGGCACTAGGTTCCCTCTGAGTACCCTGCTGTGTGCGGGATACAGCGTGAAGCTAATTTAATTTTTTTTTTAATCTTTTATCTATTGCTTTGTCTGATAGTTTGTGTTAATGTTTATAAAATCTTGAAAGCTCAATTTGACCCAGTGTCCGATTAAGCTGAAATTTGGATTTGGTTAGTCTTATAACAATAAAATTTAATATAATCAATATTGTAGGTAATCCAAAATGCCCATAATATGGCTATTTAATAAGAGGGCTATTTTCTTCTGGGTCTAATATTTATTTGTAAAATATAATTTACAAGCTCAAGCTTTTATTGAAAAGGTCAGTTGTAATAAAATGAAAATAATAATTTTATGAAATTGCAAAAGCATGGGTATAAAAGACAAAGAATTGAAAGTAAATAAATTTCTTGCGCGATACAAACTTTTGCAATTTCATAAAATTATTATTGTTATGAAATATTTAATATTTTCATTTCTTCGCTCTAGTATCTGAGTTCTTTTTTCTCAACACGCAATGCTTCCAGAATTTGGTGGAAAGTAGGGAACAGAATGTCTTAGCACAAGTTCCCGTGCGTGTGCGGAATGTGACGCTAAAAAATATTTCCATTTTGATACAACTTACCTTATTAAAAAAAGCTTGTTTTTAAAAAATATATATTGTAATGAATATTCTTTTCTTCTACTTAATACTTTAGTCACACGGAAATATTATCTGAGTCTGTTGTGAGACAGCATCTGACCACGAATACGATAGGGTTCGTACTTCACTTGGGGTAATGACTATACTACCTTTATTTTTATTTCCTTACATGGCAGTATTTTTATTGGAGGAAAAGGTTCGAAGATGCAAAGGCTTTACCTACCCCATTATACGGAAAGCGAGAAAATTAAAAAAAAAAACGGACAAGCGCGAGTCAGGCTCGTTCACCAAAGGGTTCCGTACAAAAACTGAAGATCTCGAGATTTTTCTGAAATTTCCTTAAGAGGTACAGAACCCTAAAAGCAACTATCTAAGCAAACCCTGGGCTGCGCGCCAGTTTAATTACAAAAGGAAATTTAATTCGCAAAAATAAATCAAACGTAACGTTGTTCGTTTCCACATTATTTTCATCAGCCTTAAGACCCCGCAATTTTTCCGACAAGAGTGATAAATGGTTGGCATGAAAAAGCGGAATCTTTTTGCCACGATTTATTTTCCATCTCATATGATAAAATTGTATATATTCCAATATATACAAAAAGTGTATGTATAGTGCTCAAATTGTAGATACTACACTCTGCTTTTACTATATCCCAAAAATATATATCACTCTATCAATGCAACCGCGATGCATTTGCACCATTTGAAGTATTGTAGGAGACGCAATGAAAGTTAATTAATGGTCTTTCCTCATATACATATGTTCATTACGTGATATATCAATAATTATAATGTCATCAATATCATCATAAATATGTATGTATGTTTTTATTTACTTAACGGAAAATAGTTTTTCATTGAAATATTAACGCTAAAATCTTCATGCATATCGCAGAGTAGACTGAGAGAAGCTAACCTGAAACTCAACGTTACTCTTATCCGCCGCGTGCACGAAAGTAAAAATATATTCCCCCAAGTGGGGACAAACCCACAACCGTCGTGATTATAGTCAAATATCCAGATCCCCTCACAGAAAATATAAAGATTTATATAAAACATCTTGGTAGATATGTAGAGTTTGGATCAAATTGGTTAGCTCTACCAAAGGGCCATCTGAAACACTCAACTCCAATTTATTTCAATGGTCTCTAGTACAGAGACCGACATTTATGATAACCGTACATCAAACACGTAACGCTAGAATAGTATATTGGGCGTGGTGTCAACGGATTCGCCGACAACATGAAATATTATATCAAATGATATATAGCTATAATTTAGCAATGTAAAATCAATTTGCTTTGAAGTATCAAATATTTCTATTTCAATTCCTTAAATAAACAGCAGTGTATGTTAAGAAATAAATATTCATATCGTTTTATTTTTATTACCTTAATGTTTTTTTCGAGATTAGTAGTGGCGCAGCCGCACAAAGTGTGACTGTTAAACCGACTGGTTGTGGGTTCGATCCCCAGTGGAGGATATGAAATATTTACTTAAATTTATATTTCCATTTCTTCGCTCTTTGAGTTGAGTTCTGCCACTCAACACGCAATGCCTCCAGAATTTGCCGGAAAGCCTTAACACTAGGTTCCCTCTGCCTACCCTGTTGTGTGCGGGATACAGCGTGAAGCTGATTTATTTAATATTTTTCCTGTTTACGTTCTAAAACACTACATTTCCTAGACTCCCTCCAATTTGTAGACGTTGCATTTTGAGTGTTGGAACTCAACGTCAAAATTAATAATAAAATCCAGTGTGTGATACTAGATTTTTTGGGTCACTAGATGTCTCTCCCCGCCTAGAAAAAAAAAACAAAACGCTTCTATATTTCATTAAATATAACCTAAACTGAACCTGTTCTAATAATGTATGATACAATTAACATAATTCCACTTTATAATTCATTGTTCAGTAACTATATAATAAATCCATTAGTATAAGGGATAAAGCTATTAAAACGTATTGACTATTTATAAGATAATAAATATTTTATGACCTCCCATTGCTTAAAATTTTAAACCAATCACGGACAAATTCCACTCTAATTCAGTAATCTGGCGGAATAATATTTATCTAATATTATTTTGATTTAAATTTATAATGGAAGGGACAAATATGTTTGATAGAGTAAAGTGAAAACTATTTAAGAATTATCATCAATTTGCGTTATCGTATCTGTGGGCTCGATATACTCGGTTGGGAATAACCTATTCAAATTTCCCTGCTCAGATAATACGACAAAGGTTGGCGTTCACTTTTGTCACTCAATATGTAGTGTCTTAATAAAAAAAGTGGGGAACGGAGTGTCTTAACACTAGGTTCCCTCTGCCTACCCTGCTGTGTGCGGGATACAGCGTGAAGCTAATTTAATTTTAATTTTAATTTTTAATAAAAAAAAAATTTGCTTGCGTTTATATAGACCAGCTTGCGTTTACTATATGAAAATATACGAGAAATCTCAACACATTTTAGAACTTATCAATAAAGTAATCATTTATATGATAATAAAAAAAAATGTGTATGTACATAAAATAAATTTGAGAACAAACAATGTAAGGGGCTAACTAATAGAATATTTTTGGTTTGCTTGTGTCTTTTGAACTAGTGGGCCGATTAGAATGAAATGTTTTTGTTGTGTAGCTACTAGGATTTAGACTATATATGATCATGACGTCTTACACATCTGTTCGTCTAGTTAAATTATAAGCAATAATTGAATGCGTAGAAAACAAAAATTATTGAATTTGATGAGCATTTTCCTCCCCATTATTTATTTTGGCTTTAAAATTAAAGATCTGGAACATCTGATGAACAATCATAATAGTCCAGCTAAACTATAAGGAATATCTATTCTAGTTAAAGTTAGAACAATCACCTACAATCTTGAAATGAATACGGAAACCTCGGTGAGTAAGCCAGACTCATATTTGGCCGGTTTTATTTAGGTGTATACGATACTAAAATACATACAAACACGATGTATAAATATTTATTTGTCTGTCTGTCCAGGTTAATTTTCGCTGTACAATAGAGGAGGTTATAGGGCAATACGAAGACTACTTTTTATCCTGGAGTTCCTGTAAGATAGGGGCATTTTGCTTTTAAATATGATAATTTTTGGGAACAAAACGAAATGAAGTATAAAATGTTGGCTATCAAAGAAAAAAATATTGCTTACACAGAAGTACCAAAAATATAACCGTAACTTAGAATTACTTTTCATTACCTAACAATAACAGTCGAGGCCAATTGAGGCCAGTCCAGTAAAATGATAAGTTGTGGGTTCAATTCTCACTTGAGGAAACGAAACATATTTTTTTTTCATTTATTTTTTTCCTCGTTCTAGTAACGAGGTAAAACATGATATTCAAAAGATTCAGAATTTGGTGGAAAGTGTCTTAATAAGGCTGAAATGTCTTAACACTAGTTACTTTACACTACTACTTCCCTTTGCATGGTTGCTATACGCAGGATACAGCGTAAAACTAAAAAAAAATAGTCACATAATCTAATATAAACTTACATTCTTTTCATAGTGAGCTTGCAGACGCTATAACGAAGCAAAGCTTATATAACAAGTATTCAAATACTTTGCTTTTGCTACATGTCCTGGCTGAAGTACGCATAGAAAACACAAAGGAACCTTTTGCTGGAGTACAGTGAAAGCGAAATAAAATATACAACATTATGCGATGAAGATGTTAGAAACTAGTTACTTTATTTGGCCTCACTTGAGTATTAAGTATATTTTATACTAAATACTGAATTTCATAATTGGCAAAAAAGAAAATTTTTGATGAACAGAGATTTGAAAAAACATCTTTTTGAAGTTCTCTGTTTATGCTTGTTTCACAGTAAGACAGAGATGGAGATTTCTCTCTCTGTCAGCTCCTCTCCTTAAGAAATGAAATTTGAATTGAATTTTTATGTGAATTTCAATAAATATTTATTAAAATTCATTTAAGAAAACAAATTTAAAATTAAAATTCAGTGTTACAAAGTATAAAAACTAAATTTTATTTCTCCAACCCGCTTCAAAGGAGCTTCGCCTTACAATAATTATGATGAGCTAAGATAATTATAAACATAGGCCGCGATGAAAAAGCGTCGGTTATTTTATTTTTCAAGAAAATGCAGCAAAATGTGTTGGTCTTCTTGTTGAAACTTATAATTTTTAGAGTTCCGTAGCCGAATGAAAAAACAGAACACTTATAGATAAATCCTTTCCGTTTATCTCTCTGTCCGTTTGTACGTCGTACTGCTTCATTCTGAAATTATTAACACTTCATAGGATGAAAGTTGGTAGATAGATTTATTCGGAGCCATTTTATGATTTTTTTACAAAAATACAACATTTTTCATACGTAGTATATAAGCTAAAAAATAACGTTTTTTTATCAAACTTATATATAGATGTATGCATTTAAAAATAACAATGTATACCTATCTATACTCTACTCACGAAGGCATGAGATAAAAGGTAAACACGTTAAAAAAAGGTTTATTACATGTCACGGTTGATGGAGCTACTAAATTTATTTTAAAAATATTTATCTATGGATTTATGGAAGTAATATACTAAATGAATGAAAGACAGCACTGTAACTAATGTTGTCTTACTATAGAAATAAAATACCGGTAAAGCAGGAAAAAAATAACAAGAATCCTATTTTTTTTATACACCATTCTTTTTTTTTCAGAATTTATTAACGAAAATAATTGGATATTGTATATCCAATTATTTTCATTAATAAATTCTGAAATATAGTTAAGGAAAGGTAAAATAAATGCAAAACGTATGTCACGTTTGTATATCGTTGGTTAAATTACATTATATTGTCCTATAAAAAAGTTATATATTTTTTGTATTGAGACCAAAAAATAATTTTATTGCTCTGTCATTAATTGAATTAATTGAAATTTGAACTTGATCCCAAGTTATAAGTAATAATTTTATAAAATTACTATTTAAATTTGTGGATATCGAATAAGTTATATTTACAAATTTTATAAAATTCGATATATATTTCTTAAAAAGAAATTACCTTAAAAGAAACGAATATGAAAAAAAGTACATAAAAAGAAACGAATACAATAAATAAAAAAAAATGAAGAATGTTTTTATTAAGTGATAGGAATATTTTAATTTAATATATATAAATGTTAAAAACGGGATGAATAGCACCCCGTTTTACGGTACCAAAGACACTTTAAATTATTTTCTTCACTTTCAATAATAATTTTAAAATACTTGATGAAACACCCAAAAGCCAACTTCTTCTCAAACTTGAAAAATATTTTAATAGTATAAAAATAAATTACATACTGTAATTACGACTACTGTAATTATGACGAGCGAACATTTTATATTAAAATATATTGTTATATGTCAGAGTATATTCGTCATTTTCAGTTTTCACTGAATTTTCGTGATTCCGTTGTTACTTTTGTTGTTTTTATTAAATAAAACTAGAACAGTAAAAGCTTGGCAAAGGTACATTGAGTATGAGATAAAAGAAGAGCAAAAGATGCCAAAAAATTATCATACGATTTTTTTTTTTGCATCTTTTGCGATTAATATGGTGGACCGTTTCGTTATTAACGTAGGCGATAGTTCCTCAGAACCCTCCGATTTCTAATAAATAATTGAATAATAAATACGTTTTATAATCCTTATAGTTCAATATCTTTTAGTAAAACTTGTGCATAAATAAATTAAATAAAAATAAAAAATATGTAAAAGTTTCAGAAACACAATTTTTTTGTTTACATTTTGTCTCATGCCATAGTAAATAGAGTATAATTTTAAAATTGTGAGACTGAAAAACCTAAAATGTGTATACATTTTGTAGATTTCAACGAACACAAATATCACACAAACCCTATTCATATAATGTAGTTTATTTCATAATAATTATATTTTTTAACAAAAAAAACCGATTTTTTTTTAATTTGATCAGATCCCATATCCCATAACACGCACGCGTCGCGCACATACCTAATAGAAATTTAAGACTTATGTGATGTTTTCATGGATAGTACAGTCAGAAATGGACCAAATGGAATAACACGGGAAGCTACCTTAAAAATAAAAAAAAATCATTAAAATTCACCCAGTCAAAAGTTCTGAGGAAACAAATATAAAAAAAATATAATCGAATCGATAACCTCGTTTTCTCAGAAGTCGGTTGAAAATGAATACATACTCATAACAAAATCACATTTATCAACTTTTATAAGGTAGTAGATACTTTATCGTCGCTATACAATCTTTAAATTGATATGAAACTGACATTTGATTAATATTATTTCAATGTTTTCTGCACTTTTTATAATATTTACACGGTGTTGATTACGCCACATTAATCCTTAAAGGCTATATGGGTGTAAAAACACCCAGGTCGTTTCGTTTTTAGTCGCTACACTTTTTAATTTATGTTACAGGGCTTTGCACATTTGTGTATCCTCCTGAATTGTGTGTAGTTTTTGAACACGCGTGGGAAGTGGACGTTCTGACGCGCAATTTTAACCACACGCTTGCTTCCCGGGTGTGTTGACACCCATAGTAGTCAGTAGTGTGCAATTGATTAACAATGTAAATGTTTACCTTTTTTTTATTTTTATTGAATCACATATGGGAAATGGAGATTTAGCATTCAAAATGAATATTATTTTTCTAACTAGTATCTACGAAAATTTAAATTCAAAGCTGTACTAGCATCTGCTAACGAGCCGATTGACAAAGAGAACTTATTAGAAGAAGATATTCTTCAAGATGATCTCCAAAGTGTTGATGATTAAGAAGACTTTCTATTTCATTTTTACGAGAAGACTGTAAATGGAAGAAAAAAAAAATATTTGAAAATGACTGAGAAATTGAAAGTTTCCTAAGAATTTAAAGTTTAAATTTTAAACTTTAAATTCTTAGGAAACTTTCAATTACTAAAAACTATTAAAAAAGTAAATTGTTTACAATTTCTTTCAATTTACTAATAATGTCATTATTTAATAAAATAAGGTGTTTTACACTCATTTTAGTATTATATGTTATGTAATTGATTAGAGTAGTTATATAATTCATTATAGCTCTTAAAGGTTAAATAAAAAAATGAACAAAAAGTGTGGTAAAGAGCGTGAAATTCATCTAAACGTGTTTTTTGTGGCGGCGCCCAACGTCGTGCTTTGCGCCGTTACCATAGTGAGGAAATTTAAGTATTAAATATTTCATTTTCTCCGAGTTGGAATCGAACCCACAACCTGTCGCGTTTACGGTCGCACGCTTGTGCTCCAGCGCCGCGACTTGCCTCGTGTCTAAATATTACTTATATATTATGAGTAAAATATTTTCTGGCTCGTGTATTCTTTATAAGTTCAAAAGTAGTAATAAACTTGCGGGTAACATTAGAGTAACTCAATAAAGATGGGTTAGCCCTAAATTACCACGTTATTACATTATCTAACTCTTTTATTTCTACACAAAATTACTACAAAATGAACACCGTGGGATGGTATCTAAATACTTATGCGTTCGATTTCCACTCGAGGTAATGAATTATTGTAATAAAAAGGCAAAGTACGGCGTTAAGTTTCGTCAGACATGCAATATCGCAGTATCTTAGCCCTAGAATCCCTCTGCCTGCTTTACTATAATCAGGATTCAGAAGTCAATTGTTCAGTCAAGTCAAGTGAACTGTTAAACTGGAAACCGGTGATTTGTATTATTATAGGTTATTTGTTATCACCTGATACCAAACCTGCGTTGCTATTTGCAACCCAATATTTGGACTATTAGGATATTGATTTAATTTAATTTACAAGCTGGAACAAGCAAAGACGCAAATATAATAATGACTATATGTACAAAATTTAAGTCGAGAACGACGCATTACTTAACATTTAACTTGGCTCTCATTTCATCTTTATGTTTTTTTATTTTATTAAAATATGTATATCCAGGTAACAAAGACAAGCGTGTATAATCATAATATTAGCATTAATTACACAATTTAAACAAATCACCACAGCATTTCTGAGAAAATAGCAAAATTATTCAAACCAAACAGTAAACGTTGGCCCGCTTGAATACATAAAATATAATTTACTATGGCAACCCTCAGAATTTGCTTACTTATTTATAATGTGATGTGTCATGTGTTGTGTATGTATGTACGTAAAATAATTATGTTCTTTATAGCTACTTAACTAACGACCTAAACATTAATACATGTCTGAACAATATAACTAAACATATGTCAAAGAAAGCAGTTTCACAGTTTTTCCGGTATTGCAGCGTAGACAGAAAAAACCTAGTGTTAAAACTAGTTATAATAGGAAATAAAGTTAACAATTTATTCAATTTCCTCATACACAGAGTGTCTTAACACTAGTTTCTCTCTCCTATCTTAATTATATGCGAGATTCGTGAAGCTAATAAAATAATGATCTAAATCTCTAAAAAACTTTCTCATATAATCCTTTATTTACACCTAAATTTATTGCACACTTACAAAAACTGGTGAATATTATATAAATAAATGATGTTAGGTTTAGATTGCGGTTACCTCAAGAGAACAAAATAAACCTACATCTCATTAAAATTGATAAAATAAGAACCTAGAATAACATTATTAGGGGCTATTTTTTGATTAAAGTAGTGTGATTACACAGTAATGGCTTGGAGTATTTCATGAATTTACTGCGATTTTTTTTTAACTATGGGAATAATTTACGTTTTTCTAGAATTTAAGATGTTAATAGTACAGCATCTTGTGGGCTTGATCTGCAATCGAAGGAACAAAATATTTCAATTCTCTGGCAGGACAAGATACTAAGAATTGGAAGAAAAAAAAAGAACAAAGTGTATTGACACAAAGTTTTACTACTTACCCTGCTATATGCTTAAACTTTAAGTTTCCTCTGTCTATCATATTCACACTAGCTGTCAAGTCTCTGCAAAGATAATTAATTGATAAACACCAAATGGCAGATATTTAATTGATTGATTTAATTTAAAAAGATTAATGTAAAAAAAGCAATTTTTTTTCATAATTTTTTTAAAAACAGTTTTTTTAGCATTTATAAATTTAGATGAAAAATTATATAGGTACTCCTAGCTTTCATATGTCTAAAAATCAAAAATATATATACATAATAGAATTACCCGATTGTTTCAAACATTAACCCAGTTATAGTCCAGCTATCAGACAGCTATTGTCCAAACTTCATCAATATCCGCTATCCGGTACGAAGCGGCGCTGCGCGGTGACAAAAGCCCGCCTCTAAATAACTAACGTTACTATGAAATTTATTAAAGCTCATATGTTGTCGTGGTACATTTTTCAGTTATTTTATGTTACCTTTAGAGATAGAATGTAGTAAATACGGTGAGAACTTTTATATAAATATGAGGAAGGACTTACCTTGAAGTCTAAATGAATAATATTTGTCTACCGACTTCAAAAAAGGAGGTATTAGTTTGACATGTTGTGTTTGTGGTATTGTTGGTACTGAATAATATTTGAGTGCGATAATTTATAATCTCCCGTTACAATAAGATTTTTATTCGACATTTGTACTGTTGAAGTCTTTGTAATTTTTTTTATTTTTATGGTATCCTTTTTTATTTATGTCAGTTGGGGCATATTGCTTGAATGCCATGTCCTTGATCTTCATTTTCATGATTTGATGGTAATTTACTTAATGATATGAATCAAATCCACAAAACAAGTACAATAAATAGAATTAATAACTTACTTTTTAAATTACTTTAGAAGTCTAGATATTTCTAAAATGAATATTGATAAAATAAATCTATTTAACTAAATTAAATATTCAAGTTTTTCAACTTTCTTATAATTTAATTAGACAAGACGTGTTTATTAAAAGCATAGTAATATCGTAAAGTAAAACCTCTTTAGCATCTTAAGTCTTGACATTAACTTAGGTGTAAAGATTATCAGTTCATGGTAATAGATTCAATTCTAATGTCAAAATTAATGCTTAGGCCAGTGGCGTGGCGCAGCGGCACAAGCATGAGACTGTAAATGCGACAGGTTGTGGGTTTGGTTTCCACCCGAGGAGATGAAATATTTAGTTACATTTATATTTTCATTTCTTCGCTCTGGTATCGAGGCAAAACGCGGTGTTGAGTTCCGCTACTCAAAACGCAATACCTCCAGAACTCGGTGGAAAGGGGAACGGTGGAGAGTGTCTTAACACTAGGTTTAATCTGCGTTCCCCGCTATGTGCGGGATACAGCGTGAAGCTTATTTATTTATTTATTTTTATACTAGCGTGTATATATAATACTTTAATAATCATTCGAAGCAAAATGGTGAGCTCCGCCATTCAACACGCAATGCCTACAGAATTCGAATGTCTTAACGCTAGGTTCCCAGCAGTCTGCCTACATACAGGATGTAGTGTAAATCTAAGAAAAATAGTATAAACCGATATCGATATGTCAAGCACAAAAAATTAAATGAACTAGTGATTCTCGAGATCCGTACGTTCAACCTAACAATCTCTTGGGCAGTATAAATAATAAGTACAGGCGTAGATGATATGATGATAAATAGTTTCAATTTCAATTCAATTATGTTGGGAAAACAAAATAATAAGTAATTTATGAACGTTTTTTATCTCCCAAAACGCCTGAAGCTTCATGTCATGACCTACATTCTAAAAAATAAATATAATCAAACTTATATAATTGAGTTAGTACAAGTTTTCTCATAAAAAAACTTTTCCCAAGTCAACTCTACATAGAAGTTTATATAAATTATTATAGCATTATTAGATGTGAGGAAAAATTTACACCATTCTTTATTACGGATGTGCAGCTATAATTCTTGTAAATTTACTTTTCGTTATAATAAGTAAAAAAAATGTAACGTTTTGCTAGTAATATCAAAATTTGACTTGTATTTTTTTACCAACAAACAAAAAATAAAGTTTTTATTTTTTCTTCGCTTCACGCTATATCTCACACACAGCAGGGTAGGTAGAGGGAACCTAATGTTATGTTAAACACTTCGTTCCTCACTTTCTGCCGAATTCTGAAGGCATTGCGTGTTGAGTGGCAGAACTCAACACCGCACTTTGCCTCGACACCAGAGCGAAGGAATGGAAATATAAATTTAGGTAAATATTTCATCTCCTCGAATGGGGATCGAACCCACAACCAATCGGTTTGACAGTCACGCTTTGTGCCGCTGCGCCACGACCTCAACTAAACTTAATAGAATAAGTCCAGTGCAAGCTAGAAGCACACTAATTTATAAATATAATATAGCCTGTACATAAAAAGTCTAGTCAAATCTTGACCAGTAATAACTCTCCAACTGAACACAGAACTTGGCACCCATATGAGAAAATGATATATCTGATTCTTGTCAGTGAAATCAAGAACGACACATTTTTCTATATTGAAATTGGTTCTAATTTCACAATTATGTAATGGTTTTTTTATATTTTACATAACATCAATTAGAGAAATGAAGTATAATGTAGTATGATAAGTTTTAACTAACAAATCACGTGAATTCGTTTCATCTGCGCCATAATAAAAAAATACTTCTAGAAAAATTTGTTAATAATACGTTGATACAGTTTATAAATCGATATTTTATTTATAAACTCAAGTAACTCTACTTAAACCCTCAATCTCACACTTGATTCTCCAAATTCGTATAGTTTACTTAAACTTAATCTTTTGTAACATTATATATATTTCAGGGAAAATTGAAGAACCGACCCTAAACTTCTTAGTTTGGATGACATCACAAGATAACACGCTGGGTTGTTTTGATAAAACTTTGTATGTCGTTTAAACATAATTAAATCATAAGGAATAAGAGAACTTGGATTTAAAGGTTTTGTATTGCTATTTAGTGTGAAAATTTATATAGATATATATTAATATATTAACTAGCAACCCGCTCGCGGCTTTGCCAGCTTTTACTGATTTTTCGCGGCTTTTACTATTTTGAATTACTTTCGTGATATAATAATATATTTAACGACAATAATCCATAAATTGAAAAAACTTAAATGACAGGGAATGGACTGTAGTGTGTAAAAAAGTATTTTGTATCAATTTATTCGAATAAAATTATATTGATAACTTTTTAATTTATGTCCATGACCAGATAGCGATTCCTTACAATTTTCGATGTCTCGTTTCAATTTTCTAAAGGGTTTTATATGAATATAGTAAGAGCAGATACAGATATATCATGGTGGAGAAGGCAAAGAGTTAGTCGTAGCGCTGGGGCACAAAGTGCGACTGTAGACGCGGTTGTAGGTTCGATACCCACTCAACGTAATTAAATATTAAATTTTTGCCTCCATAATTCGGCTGTATACGGTAGACGGAGTGTCTTAATGCTAGTTTCCCTCTGCTTTCCCTACAGTGGGCGGGATATGGCGTGACGCTAAAAATATATTTTTAACAAAAACTAGAAAATATGAAGCTACCCTTACAATCGAAGAAATTAATAAACGCTATATACTCAGAAAATTAGGTCAAAATCAGCGGAAATTAAAACTAATAAGGGCGGCCGTATTTCAGGATGAATTGTACGCAGCTCCTAAATTACCGGATTAGATGTAACTCCATCTTGGCTCGTTTATCTTTGCCTTCGTTTGATAACAATATTTCTCTTTGAGCGTTCCTAATCTAGTAGATTCCTTTTCACGTTGTGATATTTCTTTTTTGGTGTTATTATTTTATGTGATCGTTGTGGTTTATGTTTTGACTCAGGTAATGCATTTTTAGATAATCTCTTATAATTTTTTATTTATACCGGAAACCGAACAGGCGCTCTGACCACTAAGCCATACGTTCTTATCAGCTAAATTTTTATACGCTTGTTACAACTTACTAATGTTAATGTTGTTAGCATCTCTGTAGGGAAATTTTTAGGTCGGTTTCCAGGAGGCGCGAGTTCGAGTCCCGCTACGTTCTAATTTTTACACCTTTTCTAAATAAGTATTTTTCTTTCCTAAGTGTGAAGTAACATTTTAATTTAATCAATCCCAATAAAATAAAGCTGTAGTGTTGCTTAAGTTTTAATTATTTTAGAGTCTTTATAAGAGATACCAGTCACCAGACAGAGGAACAAGCGTGTGACTTTAAACGCAGATTTTGAGTTTGATTCTTATACGGGGAAATGAAATATTTAATATTTTTATGATCATATTCCACCAACGAGCTTGATGTAAACGCAAAAGTTGTTCAATTTCCACTTAGAGGAACGAAATATTTTCATTTTCTCACTCTGGTAGTAAAACAAACCACCGCATTGAGTTCTGCTACTCAACGCTCAATGTCTTGAAACATGGGTGGAGAGTGGACCACAAGATGTCGCAACACTTAGCAGAAAATAAAAAAAAACCATAAAAAATATACCAACTCATTGTCCCAACCCACACACCACCACCACCTTTAAAAGAACACGGATCGCTAGTTCCATGTAAAACGGCAGACCTCGTCTAAAATTTACTAACCCTGTAACATACTGAATACAACAAAGGAATCCAGAATTTCCGACCCGTTTTTTGTTATACAAAGTTGGAATACGCTCCGCATCCGACCGTCCCTCGCTAATCTGCTAACATAAAGTATGCTTTGATTTCAATGTAAGGAAAGACTCCAATAATGTGGGTATTATAAAATTGATCAAAATATCCATTATGGAACATCGGCTTCTTATAAGAAGCTAGTATAAGTATTATCTATATATATAAAAGGACATGTACCTAACTGACTGAGGTGAAACGTACGCACAGGCGTAACTGCTGATGGCAGAAACGTGAAATTTGGACAGATGTTTATTTTCATATTTTGGACATCCATTAAGAAGGGATTTAGAAAAATTTTAACCCTAAAGAGATGAAATAAAGGTTGAAAGTTTGTATGGATTTTTTTTTAAATCGGCAACGATTTTTATAAAATTTAAAATTTAGACTCCTATAAATATTTCATTGGACACGTGTTTCATAGTTTTTTAGAATTCAGCCCCTAAGAGTGCAAATAAGGGGTTGAAAGTTTGTATGGAAAAGTCTTCAAATCGCTACCAATTTTTATAAAAAAATAAATTCAGACTATTAAAAATATTTCATTGAACACGTGTTTTGTGTTTTTTTTAGAATTTACCCCTAAGGGTGCAAATAAGCGGGCGAAGCTGCGCGCGCCCGCTAGTACTTTATATTATTTTATATTTAACCATTGTAGCATAGGCGACACCCTCGTCGCGATGACGCAGCAAGTGAGTTCCGCCACTCGACACCGAATTTTCGAAAATTAGATAGAAAGGATTTTTTAACACTGTTTGCCCTTTGCCTATCATGCTAGGCGTGTCCGTAAAACCAGGAAGGGAACCTAGGACACTCTATTCTGATTAAAATACTTTCATTCCCCATTTTTCACCGGATTCTCGAGAAATGTGGATGTGGGTTCGATGCCCACTCGAGGAAATGAAATATTTACTTAAATTTATATTTGCATTTCTTCGCTCTGGTGTCGAGGCAAAGCGCGGTGTTGAGTTCTGCCCCTCAACACGCAATGCCTCTAACCTAGTAAACTGGGGAACGGAGTGTTTTAACACTAGATTCCCTCTGTCTACCCTGCTGTGTGCGGGATACAGCGTGAAGCTGATTACAGTATTGAGTAGAGCCACTCTTCGCGCAAAATTTCCAGTTTGGGCGGAAAGTGAAAATCGGAGTGTTTTAACACATTAAGTTCTCTTTGCCCAGTTTACTATATAAAGACGATATTGAAAGTAAAAATCATGAACGATGCTTTATGTCGATGTCAGTTAAGCAAATATCTTACAATACTGACTTAACGAACTATATGTAAAAGTATTGCACTGTTATATAATCCACTGCGGAAATAAAATGATTGCAGCTTTAACTTCAAGTTAATCAGTTAAGTTATGGAGTGTTGAAAATATCTTTTTACAGAGCAATCTGTTGATTTTTATTTAAATTAAATTTTAAGTAAGTCAAATTGGTTAGTTCAGGCTGAATCTCTCGTATATATATTATATAAAAATCTTCCGTCACTGAGTGACGGACACATAACGAACAGATGAAACTACTGGACTTCGAAAGTTGAAACTTGTTAATTAGGTAGGTCAAGGAGCGTGGAGTATAACTAACTGACTGAGAATTTCTCGTAATTTCTTCGACAACGGAAGAAAAAAACATTTTACACCTCAAAGCTAGCCAATAACATAATATAATAAACTTATGTTGCTGTATGTTGGTAAACATAAACCTTAAAAGATAAAATACATTAGACATTGGAACTAATACGAGATGAAGATCTAATCTTTATTCTTAAAAACAATGTTCCACCTGGAACGCTGGCACCTTCCTAGTTAAACACCAATTAAAGATAAAACGATTACTTTGAAAAGTAACTGTTCTTCAGTGAGTTAATATATGAGCATTCCATACCAATCTACGTGATCGATCTCTTTGTCTTTTACATTTGCAATTTGTATAAATATTTACTTCATACAAAAATCAAGTCCTGGGTTTTAATTTTTTTTTATCGAAACAGAATATTGTAAGCAATTAAAAAAAATGTTAAGCGAGCGCCTGTATATACCGCCCACTAGATTTTTTAAAGGCACACTTGATGTTACAATCATATCATTATTTCTAATTTATTTCTTTTAATAACTGATAGCACTCTACTCTACTCATGTCTATAACATTTAATCTTTATCTTTTTTCTTAATTTTTATGGTTCCGTACTTTTTAAAGAAAAAAATGAATTCTTATAAGATCACTTTGTTGTCTGTTTGTTTTTCTGTCTGTTTATCTTGCATTCGTCCCATCACTACCTATGCTTGTGTCGTATTCGCACACACCAAGATATATCTCTTTCAGAGAGTTCATAACAAATTCCTCCGTATGGCATCCGGATGCCTTTGGGCACTCACCTACACAAAGATTTTGAATTGGAATCGTTAAAGGAATTAACATACGAAAAATGAAAATAAGTTTTAGCGAATATTATTTTCTTAAATCTCTTAGTAGCTAATGACTTTTCATTATTAATGAAGACTTATTCGAAATTGAAATATTAGAGTAAAATAAGGCATTAATTTTAATATTTTGTATTAAATTAATATAAAAGCTGAGTTTGATTTATTTCAATATAAAAGTGTATCTTTTATGCAACTGAGGACACCATGGTGCATGGAACGTAAATGTAATGATTGTGGATTCAATCTCCGCTCAGGGGAATATATTTGTTTTGATGCAGTAATCAGAGTGAAACTAATTTAAAGTAATTTAATTAAAAGTAATTTAAATATAACTATTCCTCTGAATGGGAACCGAAGCCACAACCAGTTAGTTCTTACAATATATAAAATGGATCTGAATTGTACAGGAAATATTATTGAATATTTCCTATTCCGTAAAAAACATCCCATATATTTAAATCCTTTTGTTGGTGTATGTTAATAGATTCATTTGAAATGTAAAAGCTCGATTGTTAAAACAGACATTTGCCAGTGCTAGTATAAAAAGCTCCAAGCATGGCTAAATAGTGAAGTTATTTTATAAGATATTTTATTTATATTACAATTCGATTAATTATACTGCAAATGGGATCGATATCTAAAATAATCTGTTATTTTGAATAGATGCCATCGTGGCGGAGAGGTAATTTCTACCAGTATTGCATTATTACTTTTTTTTTTCAGTTTCACGCTGTATTCGGCATAAAGCAGGGTAGGCAGAAGAAACCTAGTATTATTAAACACTCTGCTTCCCACTATTCAACTCTGGAGACATTGTGTGTTGGTGGTGAAACTCAACGCCGCGCTTCAAAATATAAATGTAAATAAATATTTCATTTTCTCGAGAGGAAATTGAACCCATAACCAATCGATTGTATAACAGGCTCTAACAGTGTTCCGCCATCCAAACGTGGCTTTAGAGTTCTACTACGTCTGGCTCGAGACCGTGGCTGATAGCGTGTTCGTGAACCAAGTACACGTAATTAATTGGTTTAAATTGTAACTTGTACAGATACACGTTCATTTAATCGATTTTCTCTTTTTAATTTCGACGTTCGTAGCGTATTTGGGCAAATAATATAAAATATTATTATTCATGAAATTTTGACTAACACTTTTCTGTGTTTGAGTTGTTTTGACACGATCTGGAAAAATGCTCGCAATCGAAAATGCAATCTCGAGGTTTATATCGTATTAAAAATTAAAAAAATTAAATTAGCTTCACGCTGTATCCCGCACACAGCAGGGTAGGCAGAGGGAACCTAGTGTTAAGACACTCCGTTCCCCACTTTCTGCCGAATTCTGGAGGCATTGCGTGTTGAGTGGCAGAATTCAACGCCGCGCTTAACCTCGACACCAGAGCGAAGAAATGAAAATATAAATTTAAGTAAATATTTCATCTCGTCGAGTGGGGATCGAACCCACAACCAGTCGGTTTTGCAGTCACACCTGCTGCCACTGCGCCACGACCGGCCCCATCGTATTGGTGCGCAATATAAAATTTATCTTTCAAAAATAACGAATTTTCAATTATGATCACTATAAAAAACAAGTACGATGATGAGAATACGAATGCGCTATTTTCAATTCCTTCCTAGTGAGAAGACAAAACGCGGCGTTGGGTCTTACACACGAATAATGTTGGTTGCAAGATGCAGCGTTGGGTTCCGAGTTTACTATATTATTTTATTTATACAAAAAACTAAACAAAATGAATACACTTTCTCCTCAATTTTCGAGATATCACATGTTGAGTGACGCAACTCAACGCTACTATGCTATTACATTGTATATAACACTTTTATCGATAATAGGTGTAATTATAGTTCTCGTATATAATATTAAGTAGTTCAACTTAAACTTTAATGTTAATTTAAGCCTTCACAAGCACTTGAGAGTTCACCGCAATGCTGCCACCGACGAGAATGCAAATTATGCTAAAAAACCGACCATACTTAGCAGTCTGCTCTTTTATAAACATTTTGATAATAATTAAAGACATTATCACGTAATTTTTAATGGTATTTAGTTTACTAAATACTAATATAAGATGTATATATACATATATATAAGATGTAGTTATGTAGGAATATGGAGAGTGGAGTATGTTAACATTAAGTTTCCTTTGCTTACTTTTCACATGTTAGATTCAAGGTACTGCTAAAAAGCCTGCTAAAATCGGTAGCCTCCGAAATCTGAAAGTCCTCTGCACCTATCCACTTGTAACGACAGTGGACGTCGTTTAATTGGTTGTGAAACTGCTAGTACTCAATGGTGATGTATATGTACGTAAATGCATATTGAAGTAGTTTATTCTGTCTCTGATGGACTTCAACGCCGCTAAAATGCGGCGTTGAAATTGCGGACCATACAGTCTCTATGGGCCTAACTTAGCTACAGCATCATCAATAATTTTATAAAGATCGTATCTTATTATTTATTATTTTATTTAATTTTTAATTTTTTTTAAATAAGTGATATAAATTATATGATATAAAGGAAGATAACAATTATTTTAACATCATAAAGTCTATTGTGTAAATATAATATTTTTATTAACTACAGATATTGTAAGAAGAGATGGTGTTGTTATGACTACTTTTAATCATTAATTACTTAGTGTAAAAAAATGAGAAAATTCAAGAAAGAATGTGGAATGTAATTTTTTTTTGGTAGCGTAATTATTCGTTTTTCCTTATATATGAGAAAACAGGGGGTATCTAGTGTTTATACACTTCGATCCCCACGCACCGTTCGATTTTCAAAAAATTGTGTATTCGGTGGCGGAACTCACTTCCAAATTAAAATGTAAACAATTTACTCTCCCCAGAGGGAATAGAACTCACGACTATCACGATTACAGTCAGACCCACGTCGGCCTCCTTATTTAATTTTAAAGATCTAAGTACAAGATCTACAGAAATACAAGAAAAACAAAATCATAAACACAATAATATACGTGCAAAAGTAAGAGCTTGCCAATATTAACATATATAGACATCGAAAACAAAAAGTTCAACAAGACCAATAAGGAAAGTCGTATAGATAATTACGTTACGAGTTACACCCTTTCTAGTATATATGCTTAAAAGCTTTTAGAAGATACGGAACCTTTTTTTTTAATTTGCGCATATTTTTTTATGGAAAATACAAGAGAAACGAGGGTTCAGGTCACCAGATGGTAATTGACCGTGCATCTCTAGATCTACAGGTGCACTGACGGCCTTTAAAGTGGATATAGACTAACTTTTGAAGGTAACAATGTCGTATTGACCTGGAAAGATTACCGCAGATAGGTCATTCCACTGTTGTTTGGCGCTTGAAAGGAAGTTCCTACAGATCCAAATAGTAAAAATTATTCATATGCTCTTAGTAAGTATGATATTTAAGCCTATGATGCACTGTGAAAATTTGGTATCACATCAAGTAGTTCCCGACACGATAAATATGTCTACTTTCTCAAAGATTGATCAAATGGTTTCAGCTGGTACTGTGCTGCACCAACTCAAAGATAAGAACAGTACTCCATATGAGGCCAAGCGTTTGTCCTATATAGCGCTAATCAGTGCCGCCGTCATTTAATATAATTAGCCTCACAATTAAAAAAGGAAATTTATATATGAGTCACTACATCCTCAGTTTTATATCTATATGTGTGACAGTGTGCAGAACAAATGCGGATGCTGTACTTAATAATAAAGTTCTTGTTTCTATACATGAAAAAATAAGAAATTGAATTTTACAGGAATTTAATTGTAGCACGCAAAGGCGAAATATATCATAAATATGATCTTATAGAAAACCTTAGGCATAATCATATTCAGCTGTAGCTCCACATTGTATACCACAAACAGGACGATGTCTATCCTCCAGATCCAGAGGGAACCTAGTAGACACTCTGTTTCCCATTTTTTGGCCATTTTTCGAGACATTACATGTTGTGGAACTCAACAAACCCGAATGAGATTTGAACTTACAACCATCTCGTTTACAGCGTGTGTTATACTACTGTATCACGACAGCGTCTATTCCAAATACGTCTAAAATAAGTTTTGAGGCGTATTTCGAATAGACGCCTTTTCGTCGTTCCACAATGTTTCACAAGCAATAACAATCAAAGCGTAGTGGAAAAACAATAAACGCGGTTTAGATTTGTCGTTGCGAACGTGAAACGGAACGTATCTTGAATTGTTATGTACACGAAAATAAAAAGAAATGATCTTGATTCGGATGTAATAGTTTTTTCTTTACGCCTTTTGATCTTATCGAGAATGTGTAGAATTATAATTGCTTATTATTCTGTAAAGAAAGAAATTTAGTAAAATACGAACGAAGTGTGACTGTAATACCGACTGGTTGTGGGTTCGATCCCCACTGTGCGGGATACAGCGTGAAGCTGATTTTTTTTAGTCATACCAGTTTCTCGTTTAGTAAAATAGGTAAAATTATGTTAGTGTTAAGTTGCTCCGTCGTCCATACGTCCGTCTCCGTCATTTTGGAGACCGTGTGTGTTAAGTTGTGGAAATCAACGCCTCCTTTGCTTCTGTAAAGCGGGAGAATGAAAATGATTTGAATTGAATATAATCATTTACCTGAGTAAGAACCGAACCCTAAACTAATTTAATGTAAAATAACTGAATACTTTTTTTTACTTATATTGTTTCAAAATCATTATTATATTACTTTTGGAGCATACCAATTTGATTTAAATCAATATGAAACGCATATAAACTGAGAACTGAACTGAAATCCAAATCAGTGGTTCCTGAGTTTATCACGTACAACCATACAAATTTGATAATAGTAATATTGCCATCAATCAAGGGGACTTATAAAAAAATATATAAAAATATAAGTAACTTATTCCTTTTATAACAGTGGCTTTTGAGAAACGTGAAGCTTTTGAGAAAATTCCTTATTCAATTTATAATTAAATACCTTGTCTGATATTGCTGTTATTTTATCGTAAATTATATTATTTGTTATTTTATCTCGTTTCTGTTAACTGTTTAACTTATTATTAAAAAATAGATAATGAAAAGTAAACCCCAAGGGCCCAAATGGGAATCGAACCCACAACCGTCGCGTTTACAACCAGACACTTTGCCACTGCGTATTCGCCGCCGTTTGCCTGTATTCGTATAAGTTTATATTTTCTAGAAAGTTTTTATTAATTCCTGTCCCGTATCAACGTGTCTAATGTCACAATACACTCAAAAAGAAGTATAAAGGCCAAACACAAAGAGCTCCATGGCTTCAGGCGATACTGTTCGGGACCCTTTTGAATTTGTAATACCTTAAGAACGAAATGTTTTTGTGATTAAAATAAGCGAGTCTTTTACAAAATTGTCGATGGCTTCTGAAAGGATATTATTATTTTTTGTGATGTTTGTTGGTTTATTTTTGTGATTTTATTTTTGCTTCACGCTGTATCCCACATAAAGGAGGGTAGACAAGGGGAACCTATTCTTAAGAGACTTTCCACCAAGTTTTCGAGTTTTCTAGACATTGCGTGTTGAGTGGCGTAACTAATCGCCGCGCTTTGTCTTCTTACCAGAGCTGGGAAATTAAAATATTTAATAATTCATTTCCTTAAGGCGAATCGAATCCACAATCGTCGTGATTACATTCAGATGCCGGGACACTACGCTACAACGGCCATTATCAAAAAAAATAAAATAAATAGTAGCTAACAATAGTTACCTCAAATGAGAACCAAACTTGGACTTTCACTAAAAGGTAACCAATAACACATTTATGCATCTAAATTGAATAGGACATAAAAGTCACTCGATTATCACCACTATAATAGGCGGCTTTGGGTAAAGTTGTGTTTTGTAGACGAACTTGTCTGAACTTAAGCTGTTTACTTACAACTGATTAGCCGTTATTCTCAGGCACTAACTTCCTTGTGTAGGTACATACAGTGTTATGTTACTTGAAACAAGAGCAGTGGCTGTAACAGCGTTAATTTATAAACAGGATGATTGTGGGTTTGATATCTATGAAGGGCAATGATTATTATAGTTTAGTTTAACTTCCCGGTATATCCCGCACATAGCAGGATAGGTAGAGGGAGCTTGGGAACCTAGTGCTAAGACACTGCGTTCTCATGAAGACATTTTCGTTCTCCACGTTCTGCCGATTGCGTATTGAGTAGCAGTACCCAACGCCACGTCTTGCCTCGTCACTAGAGAATTATTTTCATTTTAAACTGCATAAAAGCTATTTCTCAATTTCATTACAAAATCGTGAACAAAATGCCACTGCCAGGCCACTCATGAAGACAGGCCTCCTTCATAGAGCCCACGATTGGATATCTCGCTGTCACCGAATTAAACAATGCTATACATATAAAACCTTCTTAAGTGACTGACAGATAACGTACAGACAAAACTACTGAATGTAGAAAATTTAAATAAAACATATAAGTTGGTTAGCGATTTTAGTAGAGCACTAAGAAAGAATTTTCTGCGAGAAAAGCAAAAAACTATAATATGGTCTTTTGAGCTCCACGAAAAGTTACGGGTTTCAAGTTGAGCTTTGCTTTCCTCTATTAAATATAAACAATATATAACAAAAATAAAACTATTCTTAACCATAAAAACTAAATTATATTTGTACATGAAAAATAATCTAGCTTACAAAGTAATTTTGCAGTAGAGTAAGGTGCATTATGCAATAAGTTTGTGTTAGCGAGTTGCGGTGCTCGACTCTACATAGCACACAAAACTTAAACTTTCATATTCAACTCTTTGAAAACAAAATCTTAATTTACACGAGTAATGAACTTACCGTCTCTACTTCCGTCATTTGTACAACTTATAAGATTATAATAAGCGTCGTGTGGAGAGCTTGAGCTTAAGTTTAGCTTTTAAATAAGTATAGAGCTGTTTGAAGTTACTTACGTAGGTACTTTTAATTATGTGTTTTTATGTTTAAATTTTAAATATAACTTGAAACTAAACTAAAAAATGTTAAATAATCATGTTTTTTATTAGGTTTCGCGTTATATCTCGCTAATGTCTTACGTGGCAGGCAGAGTTCAACTACGCGGTTTATCTTATTAGCAGAGCGATGAACATAACTTATTTCCCCGAATGGGAATCGAACCTGCAACCGCATTTACAATTAGAGGTTGTATCGTTTTAATTTAATATATTAAAAATTGTTTGAAGGGAAGGTTTATAAGCATACTGAATAAAAATTAAAAGCAATTCTAGATAGTACGACAATAAAAGAAAGAATTCTAATAGCTACAGTACAATAAAGTATTTGAAATCGTATTTTCTTTGAAACTATTGTGTTATCTTCAAAAGTTTCTATTGTTGTTCACATCCTTCATACAAGTATGTTGTAGCAATGAAATGGAAAAATGAAGCTTTGAAAATGATCTTGTGAGCTTTAACACTTTATCTTTTAAAAATTTCTTTGTAGAGTCAGAACAATTATAAATTATTATCGTTCATAATATTTATATGAAACATTTATATTTTTTAGGGTTCCAGATCTCAAAAGATGAAAAAGAAATCCTTATAGGATTATTTTACTGTCTCGCTGTCAAGACTATTTTCCTCGAGATCGCGTAGAGGTATCAAACTGAAATTGAGATACCTGATTTTACGCTTTAAGTTAGGCAGAAGAAACCTAGTGCTTTAGACACGTTGTTTAACACTTTCCTGCAGAGTTGACGACATTGCTTGCTTTATCTGTTGAGAGCGCTGAAGTGGAAATAATTCTACCGAGTGGGGATCGAACGAACCAAAATATGGCTGACAATAAAAAAATATATATTATCTAGTATCTTACTGCTAAAATCAATAATATTTGACACAATTAAATCGTATTTAGTATATTTCACATATGAAAAATTCAAGACAGTGGGCGAGGCGAAAGAGGTATGCAGGGGTCGTAGCATTTTGCTCTCCGTTGTCTCTGGCAACCCATAAGGGATAAAATGTAAAGTTAAAAAAAAATCATTGCAAAGAGTATTTGTGTTTATATATTTTATGACGTGAATCCATACCTATATTATAAATTCGAAAGTAACTCTGTCTGTCTGTCTGTCTGTCTGTCTGTCTGTCTGTCTGTCTGTCTGTCTGTCTGTTACGCAATCAGGGCCAAACCGCTAATTCAATTATGATAAAATACTCATATAGAGATACTTAAGGGTCTTCGGATGAACATAGGTAACTTTTTTTTCTCATATTTGTAATATTGTCGATATATACTAAGATAATAAAATATTTTTTAGTTTGACAGGCAATTTATTCTGCCATCTTAATAACAACCGACCGTTGCTAAGCAACAGTTTGCAAAGTTTGTTTGTTGTTATAAGAAAACGTCACCCAAAATGAGCTTAACGCATACATGGCGTGCGCTGACTCAACCTTATGAGATACATAAAAACAATGTTTTACAAAAATATTGTTCATTAATGTTTAAAAAAGTCCGCGATACATATACCATGTTTATCTCTGAAGGTTGAGCAAAAGTAACCATTTTAATTAATTTACTTTTTATTTATCGGGTTTTTGTTGTATATATTTTCTATAATTTGATATTGATCCTTATGAAAATGAATATAATAGTCACTTTTAGCATTTCATCTAGATTGAAATTATAGTTTACTGTATGACATTCTAATAAATAATTAAGGAGATGTCACTGATTCGAAATGACCTAGCCTACGAGCGGCATAGTATGACCGACGCGAACGGGCAGATGACTTTGACAGTTTTGTAAATTTTCATACATTTTCGAACTACTGTTAATTTTTATGTAGTTATTTACTGTTTATAATTAATTTATACTTTTCTTTGGTTCTTCGCTTATTCGAGTAGTAGATTAGTTAGATTTTCATAAATTTCTTGGTTTGGTGTAAGTTGCGGCCCTGTGCGGCATCGCAATAATATTATTTAAGTATTTATTATTTAAGGAAAGAATTGTTGGTTATTTCATCTCGGTTGGATGGTTATCTATACCGTTGTTATACACTTAATAAATTATAGTTTTATATTTTTGGGATTTTATTTGATATTGCTCGCAAAACTTATCATATTTAATGTAGAAAGAACTTTAGTTATTTTATAGATATTTCATATAGTATCTATGTACGCGTGCAAGGAAAACGTGTAAAAAGATTTTTCCCGGGTAAATCAGTAAAATCTATCACTGAAAGTCCAATAAAAATCAGTTCAGTTATTCTGGACAATCTGGCTCGGGGAAATAGAAAGACAGACAGAGACAAAAAATATAATATCTTTTTTATTCTATTTGAGTATTATGTAAATAACCTCATGCACTTGCAAAAACATAGCACAACACATTTAATTTTAATTCTTTTAAACATTTATTTTACTTTGATGATATTAATAATGTAGCTGGTTTTGTTTAGTTTTTTGTATTAATACTTTAATATGATTACGTTTTCTTATTTTTTTTTTCATTTAAATTAGTTAGCTATTTACAAAAACAATTTCATAAATATATCTAATAAGCATTCGCATAGTTCAAGCGGGCGAAGCCGCGTCCGGGTCCGCTAGTACGTCTATAAATTTGCTACCATACGGGGGCAACCAAAAAACCTAATGATAACAAAATCGGGACATACAGTTTAGCCATGTAGTTTCAAAACCATCCTCAATATCCAAAATAAAATTATATCTTCGGATAGCTTAAGAATCAAAAAAATATCACAATAACGAAACAGTGACGCATCGTGGGCGGAGGAAGAGGAAGCGACGCCATTTTGAGATTACTTTGCGGTGAATTGAGATTTGCAAGTTGTATTTATTACTATTGATTCAGGGAAACAACGAAGCTAGTTTAATTTTTAATCGACAGCTATGGTCAAAATCTATCGACTGTATATAAAAAAATGTTTATAGCAGTGACCATGAACTGATATATAGCATATCAGTTCATGGTCACATTATATGTACTATTTGTATCACAGACTTGTAATTAATAATTATATTGTACCAATATTTTTTCCTTACTTTTATTCTAAATATCTAAAGAAATATGTTATGTTAACAATAACTATAACCAGCTACCACACATAAGTTTTTTTTTTGTTTTTTTTTCGTATTCCCTGAGTGCACTATAACGTTGTAATATGTACCTCTATATTTTGGTTCTTTTCGTTCATATAAGAACATACGAATTGCCTTCCTTGGTGCTTGAGCTTTGTCTTTCTTAAACTGAAATTATATAATTTTAAATTGAAAAGGTAGCTTTACGCATTAAGGTATTAGAAAGAAGATAATGTTAAGATATTTTATTCTCTAGTACCATACCAAGAAGCATGTCATTGTGAGTGCTGAAACTCTACGCCATGCCTTATCGTAAAGGGTAGGGAATGACCCAAACTTTGTTTATACATATACTGTCTGAAACAGCCTAGCAAAGTATATAATTTCATATAAATAGAGAAAAATAAATTAAAATCTAAATCTATTAAATAGTTCTTTTTTTGTCAACTGTGGATAACGAGATCTTTAATGCGATATCTAAAATCGATTTTCTGTGAAAGTACGTGGTTGGTACTTAACTTGGCATTATATTTAATTAGACTATTTGCGATCGTCGAAGTGAGTAGCACAGGGTCCGTCTATAAATGCATTAGTAGTAGTAGGTTTGAGTCCTACGTGACGGAATGATGTATTTTTCTTTCCTCGCTCTAGTAACAAAACAAACCGAGCGATGTTGAGTTTCGCCACGTAACGGAGAATGAGAGTGTCTTACAGAGTTTTAACAGTAGGTTTCCTCTGCCTAGCCTATTCTATACGAAATACTTTGTGAAGCTAAGTAAAACATACTGGAGCAAATGATACACCTGGAAATACAATGAAAGAGACAAAAAAATATTTACTTTTTACTTAATATGCTTTTCCTAGGTAAGAAACATATTCTGTATATAATATATCTAAAACAAAACACACAAAAAACGAAAGTAGACGCGGTTAAAAGCTTACAAAAATCAATCCTATACTTGTTTCGAGACCACTGAGCAAATCACACGGCCCAGTGATCGCTCGAACATCGCGCTGCGTCAGCTTTCAACGCTTAGGTTATTTCATACAGAATTATAAGAAATACAATTATTTTGTTATATTTTTCTTATACAAATAAACTTAGTGAAATCACGTGCTTATTAAATAAAGTTATTTATTTTGTTCTATATTAACTTTCGTGTTCTAATTACATTAAAAATTTAAAGACATTATCCATATATAGGAAACTATAATATTAGCCAATGCAATAAAACGCTTAATTTGTAGCTTTATTGTCGGATGCAATAATATATTATAGATACAACAATATATTATAAATTTTAATAAAGCTTAACATAAAATGTTAAGGGTTTGTCAAAATACAATAGTGAAAACTGCGTTAAGATCGGTTAAAGCGTTGCTGAGATTAGAGTGCACAAGCGCGTAGACAATCCGACAAACCGAAAAAAATTAAAAAATCATAGTTTTGGGTTCGATTACATTAAAAAATGTCCAGAATAATAAATCTTGTCAAATATCTTTTATGTACGTATATGTTTTTGTAGATATAGTTTTGTGCGTTTCCCGCATAGCTTAAAGCTTAATATTGAAAGACTACATTTTCTAGTATTTGCCATATTTTAACTGAACTATTTTCAATTCCTATATTAGATAAAAGCAAAGAGGGGTGCTGGGTTCCGTCACTTAACACGATATGTTTTGAAAATTGTGAACGGAATGTCTTACCTAGGTTCTCTCAATGTACCCATATGCGGAAAATAACGTGTAGCTAGGAAAGTACCTACGTAGTTTCGAAACGTGGAGTTCAAAGTCACATTTGAATTTATCTGAACGAGAAAATGGCAATTATTTAAATCAAATAAATGAGCTTCGCTATAGGGTAGGCAGAGAGAACCTAGTGTTAAGACACTCCGTTCTCCACCTTCCACCGAATTCTAGAGGCATTGCGTGTCTAGTGGTGGAACTAAATGCGGCGCTTTGCCTCGACAGGCAAGCCGGAGCAAATAAAATTAAAATATAAGTTTAAATAAATATTCAATTTCTTCGAGTGGGAACTGAATCCACACAACTAATCGCGTTTACATTTATACTTTGTGCCTCTGCGCCACGACTGACCTCATAATAATAAATTTAAATTTAAAAATATTCACCTAAGTAGGGATCGCACTCACAATCATCGCATTTACACTCGAACCCTGTCCTATTGCGCCACGATGACCTTAATTCAAATGGAAGAAAATAAATCTTGTGAAATAACCTATCATTTTCTCTTGAGTAGAGGTGAGTTTAATTTAAATGTACGTGCTCCTTTTGTTAAATAATTTAGACAAATGTCTTTAGTGCTCGAAATCCAGACAACTGAATTGTTAATAATTGAAACCTAATAAACCTATTCTTAATAAATAATTGTTCAGTACTATTTTGTACAACATTTAGTTTGCTTTGATTTATTTTATCTTATCTTCACTTAAGTATTTATATATAATGTAAGTAAGGAGCTATTTTATGTGATGGTGAAAGCTTTATATTTTATATTTTTAAAATTATTATTGCCCCAAGTGAGATTCGAATACACAACCATCGGGCTTACAGTCAGACACCCTGGTGGGGTTTCGCTCGGGAACTAGGACAATTCAGATCAGTGTTTTCTTTAGGCTATATTAGTTACTTTAAAAATATTTCCAGCCACACTGAATTGTTTTATATATCTTACATATCTAGATTACTTATTGAAACTTGAAATAATTCAAAATAAATTGAAAAATACAATTTTTGAAATATTCTTTACACATTTGGAGAAAAGCAAATGGCAATAAAATCTCACCAAACTGACTACAACACGTTAAAGTCAACGGTCGTACGTGAATAGCCTATTGAGAAAATTTTTAGATACGAATTTTCTCTATGTTTAGCCGATAATAAAATAGGAAGCTTTAACTCTGATTTATTTTTGTTCATGTTTTCAGCTTTTTTCAGCTTCACTCTATATCCCGCACACAGCAGGGTAGGCAGAGGGAACCTAGTGTTAAGACACTCCGTTCCCCACTTTCTGCCGAATTCTGGAGGCATTGCGTGTTGAGTGGCAAAACACAACGCCGCGCTTAACCTCGACACCAGAGCGAAGAAATGGAAATATAAATTTTTCCAGTGCCTCAACTGTTTCCAGTGTACAAAAAGAGTTTAAACTGCTGCTAAATAACAGTTTGTTATTTAAAATGATTAAATTACTGTAGCGAATATTCAACTAAGTAAATTCTGTGTTCACGCTTCATTAGGACTGTTGGTTTAATGGTCATTGTTCACTTTGATTGCTATCTATAGGTCATTATAGCGCAAAGTAAAACAAGCAACACAATGGTTGTAGGTTTGATCTTCAATCAAAGGAGTTATGAATTACTTGCAATTCTGGCAAGATAAAAAGCAGCGTTGAATTCCGTCACGTAATGTCTAAAATTCGAGTGGTTTGTCTCCTTGAGTTATCTTTATACATTTCATTAGCGGCGTTTACTAAAAGAATAGTAGTATACCGGAATAAAGGTAAGAAGCCTATATTTTGCAACACGACCTTCTATATTTTTCAGCGAAAGTTCCATAAATATCGGTTCAGCTGTTGCAGATAATAGCCCGGACAAACAGAAAGATAGGTAGACAGACAAAAAAAAATTCGTTTGTTTGTGTTTCAATATTGTGTAAATTATTATATACATTTTTATTTTATTATATAAAACTAGGGATTTTACTTTTGAATAGCCTAGCTTGAATACAGTGAATAGATCCTTATCATCCAAGAGCCGATAGTAGCCGATTTTATTCAGGGAATATGAAGTTTCGGTGGTGGCAGTTATTAGGTACCAATGATGCAAAAAATAGTATCTACCTGACTTTACACTAACTACAAATATAAGTTTGTAATTTTTTTCTTTATTTTTTTTTCCGTGCTCTAAGAGTAGTAGAATAGATAATTGCTCTTGACAGACGAACAGACGTTCAATAAAGTAATCCTATAAGGCTTCCATTTTTTCCTTTTGAGGTACGGATCCTTAAAAATATTTCAAATATATATTATTTCTCAGTAATCTTTCTTTTTTCAATTTAGTTTAGTCAGAAAGGGTATTAGATATATCAAATAATAAATCATGATCTTGGTAAAGATTTAGGAATATTTCAAGGCCTGTAGACTTAGCGTAGGCAGGTTTTAATAGAATCTCTGATATCGACGGCCCCGCCTCCTGTATTTACAAACAACACAAACAGCTTTTAAGAAAGCAATACGATGTGTGTAAATTATGTTATAATTGATGCTCCTGGTTATATGTATGTATGTATGTATATATCCTTAATATAGTTTATATTTATATAGTATATTTATTATATAATTTTGATCCGTTTTTATATAGTAGCAAACCTATGTTTATATAAATTACCGTTTCACGATTGTTGACAGCCACTTTATTTTGCATGCTGTGTTTACCTTTAAGTGGCTGCACATTAATTGTTTTTAGTTTTTAAGTTAGATTTACTTGAGATGTAATAATGTATGAGCCGTTGGTAAACTTAATAATATATATATATATATATATATATATATATATATATATATATATATATATATATATATATATATATATATATATATATATATATATATATATATATATATATAT
>JAATLQ010038415.1:0-38093 GCA_013421005.1 Heliconius erato x Heliconius himera | reverse complement strand
GAAGGCCTTTAAAGAAGAATTGACTCTTTAATCCCGGTCACACTTTGTTGTAGGTCCGATCTCATATTCTTGTATGAGAAATATTCTTATGTGTATGATTGAACCGGAAATTGATGTCAGCAATAGCATGCTCTTCCTGTTTCTCATATAAGAATACTTTTAACAGAACTGTCACTGGCATTATAATGTGAATCCTCTCTAACAGACCATCAATTACAGAAAGGAGTGTCGAGTGTACGGGTCACATGGTGGTAAGTAATAACCACCACCCACGACCTCGTGCAACACCAGAGGAGCTACAAGTGCGCTGCCGACCTTTAAGGTGGTATCTCCACACTTTTTGAAGGTACCCATCTCTTATCGACTTGGAAACATTGCCGCGGATAGGCCATTCCACAGTTGCAGTTCTTGATTCTCTTTGCTTGGTCATTATGTAAACTTAAAAAAAATAAACTTGTTAAAGTTTATTCCTACTATTCATAGTTATAATAACTTCCGTCATCAGGCAGCGTGGCCGAGCGGTCTAAGGCGCTGGTTTTAGGCACCAGTCCGAAAGGGCGTGGGTTCGAATCCCACCGCTGTCAATTTTTTTTATTTGTTATATTAACGTTATATATGTATATTAGAATACTAAATGCCAAATATCTATAGAAATTGTTTAATGCCTGCATGAATTTCTTAGCGCTAGGTTCCCTCTGCTTACTCTATGCATAAATGCTGGCGTAAAGCTAAAAAAAAGATTTTATTGTATATGAAATACTGCCGTAAGTACTGATTTGGGGATTTATATATAAAAGTTGACATAGCAGGATTTTTATATGTTTTTAAAAAAATGTTCTTCTTTCATAATGTTGGAAAAAAACAATAAGATGAGTGATGGATGAGAAGATGAATTTTTTTTAACATACAATTATATATTAATATTAATATAGTTAAACAGCCTTGTCGTGTGCGTGTAGAGCACTGTCCGTTGAGAATAAACAATCTATCATGAGCATTACCGGCACTTTCTCCTGAAGAAACGAGTGTACGATAAAAATGAGAAATATTTTTATTGTTGGATTATACAAAAAGTTTTTGGGGGATCGATATTTGGGAGTACTTTTAGATATAGACAGAGTAGGTAATAGTCCTTAGTATTAATGTGTTATAAAAGTTGATTTCCGTTTATTTTCAGTTTTAGGTATATGTCATGTATAGCATTATAGGCAGAGGAGTCTAGTGTTAAAACACTCCGTTCTATTTTCTTTTTATTCGACTGCAGGGATGCTCAAAAGAAAGCTTATATGTATGTACGTATCTCTGTTCTTTTGTTCTCTTGTAACTGTTAAGTCTTCGATTCGATAAATGATACGTCGTTTGATTTGTCTTGTTACTAGTTATATAATTAACTAGAGGGCGCGCGCGGCTTCGCCCGCTTATTAGGAGTGAGTTCTAAAAAACCATGAAAATTCAAATTTTATAAAAATCGGTACAGATTAAAATTTTTCAAATTCCCTTCTTAGTGGATGTCCAGAATATGAAAATAAACATCTGCCCAAATTTCACGTTTCTACCATCAGTGGTTACGGCTCTGCGTGCGTCTTACCTCAGTCAGTCAGCACAAATTCTTTTATATATATAGATTAATTTATGCAATTGGGTTTTTTATTTTATTTATAAACTACATATTTCAATTGAATTTTGCATATTGAGTTTTTTTCATTAGTATTAAATCAAGTATTTCATGAAACGATCAATTACTTATTGTGATTTTTACTTTAGATGGACAGTAAACTGTCTGAAGATTATGTTATTACTAGAACGCTTTAACAGCTTTAAAGTGAATCGTGGTCAAATTTTGCTATATTTAATTTTTATATAATGAGTGACAACGATGGACTAATCACTGTGTTATTTTTTCACGTTTATAATATATATGTTTATAATGTATAAGAGGTCGCGGGTTCGATTCTCACTCACAGGAATGAATTATTTACATTTCCTCGCTCTAGCCAGACAAGGCGCGGCGATGTGTTTCGCCAGTTAATACGCTGTTTCGAAAATGGAGAACAAACTAATTTAGCATTAGGTTCCTCTGCCTTCCCTATGAGTGTGATACATCGTCAAACTAAGACAAAATTTAAAATATTTTTAACATTATTCAAGTGTTATTCCACACTTAGGAAAACACTTTGCTAAATAAGTAAATTTAAAAATTTTTACTTACGGAAATAAAATTTTACTTACACTCAGCAAGAAAATCTAAGCAATGCACTATTCACCTGCAACGGCAATCGAAAGCTTAAAAGCTCGGCTTTCTTTGTATCATTTTATTCCGCTGAGATTTTGTTCGAGAATTGCACAAACACAATTTCACGCCCTCGCTCGGAATCGAGGAAATGTGATATTTAAATTGCGATACAAATTCAATTGTTAACACTTTAAAACACTCTGGTTGAAGATGTGTAGTATTATAGGCAGATTCACACTGTATCTAATGTACACAATGACTACGCACCGCCCAGTTTTCGAGAATTTGTTATTTCATCATCAAGGAGATTTAATGAAAATAAGACATACTTTTCGACAAAAATGTAAAATTAAAATAATTCAACGTTGTTTACGGCCGCAAACCTAGGCTCGAGTCCCTCGGGGGGCGCCCATGTCGCCGATGACGTCCTATCATACAGCCACGTAGTGTGCATGATTGAATGTATCAGTCTGTTGGCAAATGTAGCATAATAAAAGTATTATATGTGGTATGCGGGCGAAGCTGCGGGTGGGCCGCTAGTACTATATTTTTATTTTTTTGGTTTACGATGCTTCCCGCGTAAAGCAAAGCAGGCAGACGGAACCTAGTGTCAAGATATTTCGTTTTCCAAGCACGGCCCAATTTTCAGGATATTGCGTGTGGAGTAGCGCAGGAATGAAAACTATTGAAATATTTTTACCCACGACTAAGCGGAGACGGTATATGCGTTTGGAGTGAGAGGGTGTTTGTTTGTGTGTGTGAGTTTGTTTGTTTGTTGTGCAAACCAATGTTACCATTTATCTCCAAAACCACTGGTCCGATTTTAATGCAGTTTTAGGTGATGGGTTTGGATTTGATTGGTGCATGTTCTTAGATAGCTGTTACAGTAACAAATCACTGGGAGGTGCTACGTATTGCAATTTATATATAATGAAATAAAAAAATAAAATTTTGAAAAACTCACGACGGTTAAGTTGTAATTGAAAGAGCATAAAATAATTTTAAAACCCCTGGCCCATACCCCCAAACTCTAAACTTAATAAGAAACGCGAGAAAGTCCGTAAGTGGTTGTCATTAAATGAATTAGTTTTGTAGTTTTACAGTAATGTAAATAGTTTGAAATTAGGTTGAAATTTAAAATATGACATATTTTAAATATTTAAAAATTAATAATAAATATAATTAATCATAGCAATAAATATTACATTTCCCCTGAGCGGGCATCGAACCATGTCACTGTGCCGCGATAACCTCAAAAATTATTAATCAATCTCATTAAATAACTCACATCCTTCATTTGGCAAAGTACTTACTTTTAATGAGAGTATTATTTCACTCTAATGCCCCTTCTTTTATTTATCTTTGAAATAAACGGCACTGAGTAAATTACACTAAGGTTATAATTAATTGCGGTGTTTTAATGTAATGAGATACTTGCCCGACTTACAATGTCGGTTAGCCATCATAATAAAAGTCAGTTATGTTAGTCAATTAAACATTTTAGTTGTCAGTTTTAAAAAGAATATAAAAAAGCAAATGTGGCCGTCAATTGAGATGCAGTCCTGGGGCAGCGGCATAATGTTTGAATGTCAATTCAATCTTCGTGGGTATTCATATTCAAACGAATAAATTATTTTCATTATTTTGCTATAGTAAGAATACTAAGTGCGACGTTGAGTTCCGCCCATCAACACATAATGTCTCGCAAATTGGGCAGAAATTGAGGAACAGAGGATTTATATGTAAATTAGATGTTTTTTTTATTCTTAGAAATTTTCGTATTTAAAAGAAAAATGTTTACTTACTTGACATCTATTTAAGTAGGTATTAGTCCCACAACAATTTATTCAGCGACACTGGATGTGTAGAGAAGAGAGTAATCTGTTCCTGAGAAATTGCGAGCTATAAGTGGTTGTTTGAAAGGATGTCGTCGGCGGCAGGGCGTCCCCTGCGGGACTCCAACCTCAGCAGACCGGCGGCGCTCGTCTCGTTGTATATACCTACGCACTATATAGATTAGAAGTCAAATTACATTAAGAATCCTAAGTCTTGTAATCTCGGTGTTTTTTAACATCAACTACAAAATCGGTAAAGCTTTTTTTCAGATTAGCGTGAACAGACGCACAGACAAACAGACGAACAGATGAACAGATGAACAAATGAACAGATGATCAGACGAACAGACGAACACATGAACAGACGAACAAACGAACAGACGTACTGACAAACAAATAAAAAGACAAACAGATCGTCCTTGGGAAGACATTGATCAGTAACGATTTTTGTCACAATCTGTCTCGTTTATAGTCGCACGCTTGTACCCCTGGGCCACGACTGACCACATATCACATTTTATATAATAAATAAATAGATATCATTTATCTTCACAAGCTTTTCATTTAATTGTGGATTTTTTTTGGAATTCTATTTATAAAGTGTGAAATTCTATTTATAAATACCTATATATGAATGTTATTATTAGTTAACCGTATTATTTGTTGAACCAACAATTATTCTATTCAATCACACAATTCTGCTACGTTATATCTTCAATAACTTAACAGTATCAACTTTATGTATATGTATAACAAACAAGCTATGTATATAGATTTGGTTACTCTCAAACTATTTCTCAATGCACAGGTGCGTCTTCGAAGCAATCACTGAAATTAGAGACTGCCAGTAGTTAGAGTGACAATTCGTGTATGTAGGACTACATCGCCGTCCCCGGAGGATAAAATGATAACTGCAAATTCTCAACTTTTTAGAATAAGTTAAAAAAAAGTAGGTTTTACCGATTACTCGAAAAATATTAGTCTTATAATGAAAATACTGGTTTCTCTAAAATCTATTTTTTTACGGTACCATTACTTTTTTAGAATTTATGTACGAGGTCCACCAAATATTAGTTATTTAAAAAGTAAAATAATACAAAAAAACATTAGTTATATTAATTTATTAAAAGTTAGCTTACCATTTTATTCTTACACATACCAAGCGACTCCGTATATTGTTACATTGTGTTACAATTTTATTTAATGAGGCTGTTGAGGTGAATCTTATAGCTATAATAGCAACTTACTATTTTATTCTCGTGCAGACTGTAAACTGTCTTTAGTTTATAATGTGATTGTATTGTTATTCGGGAATATTATTTCATTAAAATTTAAATATGGTACTCAGCCTTTACAGTAAACAGTCTTAGATAATAATATTGTATCAGTAAATATCATAGTATATTACAAATTATATTTTCATTGATATCACTTCAAACTTGTAACTATGGTATAATAATAATTTCATGGTTTTGGCGGTTATCAATTTGTTCTCCGGGGACAACGATATGTATTATATACATGTTATAGAATACATTTGTACAGTCGTAGCGTAGGGGCACAAGCTTGTGATTTTATGCGCGATAGATTATGAGTTCGATTTCCATACTGAGGAGTGAAATATTTAATATTTTCAATTCAGGCAAAACGCGGCGTTGAGCAAGACCATTAACGGGATGCCTACTGAATTAGACGGAAAGTATGGGAACGGACGTGTTTTAATGGTAATGGAGTATGTTGACAGTAGGTTTCCAAGTTCTCAAATCTACTACGTTCCATTAAATATCATTCAGCCAAGTTGGAATCGAACTCATAACCATCGCGTTTACAGTCACACGCTTGTATCTATGCGACACGACGGCATATTTAAAGGTTATATTCATAAAACTATAGATAACAGTCTCTTGGATGCTATCATTAGTAAGGTATCAAAGTTTAGATCACGAACGTGACTAAGCTTAATCTTTCTAATCTATTGCTTAAGACCTTTACATTTTAAGAGTTATATGTATATCTATGAAAATTACAATACATTTTATATTTTGTTAATTTTCTTTTGGGGTAGGCCAGTTTGATTGTATACTTACTAGCAAGTGATTAAAGCACTAATTTTATTATATTTATTGTTCGATATCAATCAAGAGAATCTATCTCTTAAAGTGAGAGTAGAAAAATGCAATACCTGAACGATCTTTATTATAAAAATATTCACATTACTGTGCTTTAACTTCTTACCAAAGCTAGGAAAGGAAAATAATTAATTTCCCCAAAACACTAAAAAACAATTAAACGTGTCTAAAATTTTTTTATCCTAAATTGTGAATAAAAAAAATTATTCAAGCATTTGTACAATTCTAATATACGAAAAACAAAATACGTAACAAAACAAACATACATTCCTTACCCAAAATTCGTAGCTATAAACGTTAGTATGCAAACATAACATCAATGTCCAAACAATGCTCCAAGTAGCCGAGGTCAGTTTACACAGGTTGATGAATCGTCAGCTCCACTTCCACTCTATTGGGTGTTTGCGGATTGATATTACTGGAATCATATTTATTTTATGATTTTGTTATGAAGGATTTGCTAAGTTGCTTTTTAGTTGATTTTCTAGTAGCTCTTGACCTATGATACAAACAAATATGAATTTACCAAGTCTCTATTTATTCTCTTTCAGTTTTAGAAAATCAAGTAAATGTTGAGGCCAGTTGAGGTGGAGGAGTGAAAGGCGGAGAGTACGACTGTAAATGCGCCAGGTTGTGGGTTTCATTTTCATTTGAAGAAATAAAATATTGAATATATTCATTTATTCGCTTTGGTATAGAGGCAAGAAGCGCGCCGTTAAGTGACTCAACACGCTATGCCTTTAGAGTTTGGCGGCAAGTGAAGAGCGGAAGTGTCTTAACACTAAGTTTCCACGTTCTTTCTGCCTACACTGGTACACGACGAATATAGCGTAAATCAGAAAAGAAATTTAAAAAAAAAAAAATATATAAACACCATTGAAAACCTTACTCAACGCAATTTGTACAGTAGCAGGAGAAGATAAAAAACTGCTGATGCTATACTGGCCTGTACAAACAGTCAAGTCCAAGCTTGGACGTTTTGATTGTAGTGTTTGTTTAGGTGACATATTCGTTTCAGTTCTTCGTTGCTTAGCATAAATGATATTTCGTTTCATATATTTTGCAGTTCTAAATATCGTATATGTTGCAACATATAATAAATATGTGAGTGATCGCCGTCTGTCGAAAGATTCATGAAAAAAAAATTAGGAGCGTTGTTTTAAAACAATGATTTAAAAAAAAATGTCAGCTTGTCTGTGCGTTTGTGAATGCTAAGCTCAGAAACGGATATATCGATTGAAAAGCAATTTTCACTATTGTATTTCGGTAAATTTTCTGTAATATTTAGTGTTTGTTTTATTTAACTAACTAGATAGTTGACCTTTATGTGTACCTACTCTGTTTAAGGGTAACCAAAACGACGGGTATTATTAATATTTATATTTTGTATAAAGAAGTAAAAAAAACAATCTGTTTTTTGACATCTTATGATACGTAGGAACATATTAAATAATAAAAACATAAATAAGTTACTTTTGCAAGTGACACAAGAATCAACTCTATGTATGCAATATTGATAATTCCGTTTCGTTTATGTTTTAAAAAAATTATAATTATAATTAAGTATTATTATGATAAGTAAAAAGATATTTTTACAAGGTTATTGAGGCATTCATGGCACAGTGACACAAGCGTGTAAACGCGACGGTTGTGGTTTCGATTCCTCCCCGATGAAATGAATTATTTTGTAGTTGAATTGAGCCACTCAACTCCGTGTCTAAATACTTAAGGTTCCCTTTGATTACGCTGCTACGAGTATATGCAAGATATAGCGTGAAGTTAAAAAAATATATATTATCAGAAAACTTGTTTAGGTACCACAAAATAACGTCAGAGTTACAGCACGTGATATACCCACAAAGCTCCCTAGGTAAGTCCACCATGAACACAAAATTACGCGGATCACGCAACGAAAACTTATAAGTCGTGTATGAAACTAAAGTAATATTAATGAACGCCTGTTATAAGTATGATATATTGTCAATAATACGCCGTTATTGGTTTTACTTTATATGGAGCTTATCTAAGATTCGAATTAAGGGGTTTATCTATTTCAATAAAGTTGCTCCGTTTGACAGTGTTTGACTGTAAACGTGATGATTGTGGGTTAGATTCCCATTCAGAGGAATGATTATATTTAATATCGTATATCCTACAGAAGCGTAGACTAAGTGTGACGTTGAGTTCCGCAGCTAAAGGCGATATCTTGAAATTTGGCGGAAAGTTGGGACCCAGTGTCTTAAGTCTTAAGTATCTTCAGAAGTCACTGTAGTTATTATACACTAATAGATACGCGCTCTCTATTCTAGAATTAAATGTTAGTAAAAGTAAGCAAGATTCATCAGATATTCACTGGCATACTTTTAATTAAAGTCGGCACGCAGGGTTGACATGGTAGGTTTATATCCACTCGCACACGTAGGTGACTCTCAGTCATATTACTCTGGAAAATATAATTTTTTAGCTAAAGTGGCGTAGGTTTGGTGTCAACAGGTTAATTTTTTCGTTAACACAAAGGTATAAGAGATTCCACAGGTTATATTTTGATACAACTACTGTTGCTTATTTAAACTCGTAACTGGCATGTGTCATAGGTGTATAATACACAACTCTTTGATAATACCCAAAAAGCATGCGGGCAAAGCCGCGGGTGACATCTAGTTTTTCATAAAAAGAAGTCAAGTTGCTTGCTGACGCGATGCTTCGTCATTTGCAGCGACGACTTAGCTGCACAATGGTCCGTGTGATTGCTCTCACTGATTTGAGATTTTAATATATGAGCTATAAGCGATTTAATGGTTTTTTTTTATTCATGCTACTATCGTAATTTGCAAAATATAAAAACACACACACAAAGCTATATATTTTTTTGTTCTTTATTCTGTTACACTTTACTTCAACTAGTAAAATAAAAAAAAAAAATAATTATTAAAAACTCCACAAGGCTAACATTGTTTGAAATTTTTTGAAAATATTAATTTTTACTTCATCTTTCCACCTACTCTTTATTTCTTTTTCATCTGCATCGCGTGTGTGTTTTTTTCTTTTTCATCTGTATTGTGTTTGTATCCTTTTCATGTAAGGTGTAAAAAAGGAAGTTGTTCTAGTATTTTTTTAAGTTCATACTTTTTTGATGGAACGTTCCTACATAACAGATTTTCTTAACTTGACATCGAAATTCGGTGAAAGGAACTCAGGCAGGTCAGGCAGGAAAGGACTGTTTATCTCTTAGACTGTTAACAATTTTTTTTGAGTAATATTGCAAAACTCGCTATGACTTACATTTTAAGTCAATCTTCAGCAAAGCGTAAAGTCGCTGTCAATCAACGTTGAAGTCACCTCGAGGATTTATTGATGGGCCCTAATGGATTATCAACACTATAAATATATTGGAATATATATAAAGGAACCCTTATAAGACCACTTTTTTGTCCGTCAGTCCGTCTGTATTTCTGTTAACAGCTTTATTTCAGGAACGGTTGGAGATATCAATTTGAAATTTAAACTATATATTCAGATCCCTTGGTTTCCTGACAAAACGTATTCATACAATTTCTGAAAAAAAGATATGGCCATTTATATGGTAAAAAACGCGTATTTAGATACTATAAAGGGAATAAGAATTAATAGGCTACTACCGGTCGACTTAGAATTATGAAATTTGGTAGCTATCATCTACAGGTAGTATTGGTACTGGAAAAAAATCAGAAAACGATACATTTGTGATGTAATCCTAAATAATAATAACCTCAAAAGGGGAGCACCCTCGGTGGGCAAGCCGCGCTTGTCTAAATTTTTATCTGTATCAAAACATAACGTTTTAATTATATACTTTTGATTATGCTAGAGGCTAGTAGTGGCGCAAGGCCACAAAGCGTGCCCGTAAACGCGGCTGGTTGTGGGTTCGATCTCCATTCGAGGAACTAAAATATTTTCTTAAATTTATATTTTCATTTCTTCGCCCTGATATCGAGACAAAGCACAAGTTCCGCCACTCGACACGCAATGCCTTCAGAATTCAGCGGAAAATGCGGAATGGAATGTTTTAACAGTAAGTTAACTCTAGGTTAACGCTAGCTTAACCCTCTGCCTACCCTGCTGCGGGCGGGATACAGCGTGAAGCTGATTTAATTATATATTTTTTCAGCTTCACGATTACATTGATAAATTTTATTTTTTTGGCACTAATATAATATAAATTTATCTGACTTAAGAATATAATAGGGGATATAATTTTCAAATGTGGAATGGCGTACTTGTGGCAGTGCTTTTCCAGGACTACACTTCATGGGCACAAGTCTATTTAAACTCTTCAGACAACGCAACTGTAGCCCCTCAGGTGTTGCACAGGGATGTGGGCAGCGCTGATCATCTATTATAAGGTTACTCATACGCTCGTTTATCTTGTCTTTTCCGTAAAAAAGAAGTGATTAAAAAGTAACGTCTCGCTTTTTCCCTCAGAGCAAAAAATATTTTTTTTTCTGATTTCGAAGTATTCTTAGATTTCTAATTTTGCGGTATTATTAGTTGACTGACGGAAATTATACTCGCACTTTATCTAGCCTTAGCGCAGAAATATAAATAATTAATTTCCCGAATGAATATCAAACCCACAATTATTAAATTTTAAGTCAGATCTTGTACTATTGAACCTCAGTAGAAATCACGACTGGCCAAAGTATATTTTTCTTCTTTAAGCATACGTGAAGCCAGTAAACACGACAGGATGTGGGTCCAATTTCTACTCGATTAAATGAAGTGTTTTATATTTTAATTTCCTTGATCTGGGAACGAGGTGTTAAGATATTTTTATCCCTACTTTCCGCCCAAGTTGCGATAATTTGCATCTTGAATTCGAACTCTGAACTTAACGCCGTGCTTTGTCTTATTATCAGAGCGAGGAAATTAAAATAATTTAACCTCGCGCTGCGCCTCGACGACCGCACTCCAATAAATATGGAAAATATTGAATCATAATATCAAGAAAACGAATAAGATTTTATTCGAACAATCAGTTTATCACCACAATATATTATGTCTTTGGAGGAACAAAGTAGAATTGCTTATACGTACATATTATTATATTGTATACGTATATAGATAGTGGCTTCATGGGCGACGCAGATGCGATCAGAAATATGGCCCTCTTATAGTTTATTGGCATTTTCGTAATAAATCAACTATATAAGTAATAGGTAGCCTTGTTTATGTGTAGGGTGTATGATTCAATTTTTTCGTCTCCATTTTCCGGTCAACAGATTTAGAATAACTAGATTGAGGCCATCGTAACCCAGTGGTCGGAACGTGTCTATATGTTTAAGCGCGACGCTTGTGGGTTTGATTCCTTTGCGTCATTTCATAAAATGTTTTGTATAATTTTATTATTTTAATATTGCTGCCGAAAATAATCAACATAAAATACAACATTTTAATTACAATATCCATACATTGAAAACCAATCAGCCAATTCAATCAAACACACATTTAGTAGTAATATTGTCTTATGTAAAATTTTATATTGACACAGCTTTTTTTATTTATGAACCGATATAAAAAAACCGACTGAAAATTGTCAAAATACAATAGACGAACATGCAAACAGATAAAAAAGTCGATATTTTGTGTTCTATTTCATTAGACGAGGCGAAAAAGGAACGACAGGACGAGATTGAAATTGTATGTGTATATATTGTGTACATTAACGTTCTGCTTAGTGATTAGAGTTCTCGGACAGTTTCTAAGAGGCGCAGATTCGAGCCCCGCTACGTTCAAAACACCTTTTGCAAAAATATAAAATGGCTTACATCCATATTCACGCTAACGATTTTTCCACAAAACATAGCAGGAAAAGATAACCTCCTTAAGAACCTCTCTGTTCTCCACTTTCCGCCCAATTTTCCAGACATTGAGTGTTGTAGGGCGGAATTCAATACTGCTCTTTGTCTACCAGATCGGACAAATGAAAATATTAACTTAACGACGGCATGTAAGTATGTGAAGTATTAATAACGAAGAATAACGGTGTTTTAATTAATTACTAAAACTAAACAACCAAGCGGATCGGATATCTTTATAATGAGAGAGGAGAAAATTCATAATATGGGAAAATCTTAATATTTATTTAAAACTTTGTTTTAATATTAAATATTTTCCATATAGCTTGTTTAAAATAAAATATTGTTTTGATATTATTATGACTAAATATTCTTTTGACAGGGGCTCTTAAGCCGTGGTCGTGGTGAGATGAAAGTGGATAGGCCTCATAGATCCATTTATTAGATATTTCAATATTTCTTTTAGAAAGAGTGATATATTAGATTTGTAATAAGTTTTTTGATTTTCACGATTATTACACATTTTAAATGAAAGTAGGGGCTGCCATAGCTGCAGGTAATCAAGATCTAAATGGAATTTGAGTCATTTTAGTTATAGCAGCAACAATAACTAATATGCCAATAATTTTTATTGAAAAATCATTCCCCATAAAATTTAAATAAAAAATATAATTTCATCTCCCATAATTTATTATTCATGAAATTAATAATAAAATTATTACATCCCCAATTCGATTAGATAGTGCAGTTTTTAACCGGATTAATCGGGTACATTTTGGAGACGCGACGTCTCGAACACTTTGCAGTAGTCCGTGGTCACGGGTAGACTGAGGTGGCATTCGTCTGTCAGTTGATATAATTATTACATCAAACTACCGCCAACGATTTTTTAATTGCCTCGTGTACTGCAGAATGAGCTGATAGTATATTGCCCTCTGTTATGGTGGATTTGAGACTTCAATGATTTTATGAGTGGGTCCTAGGTGGTAGAAAGTTTTCAGCCATCTTCTCTATTGAAATTAGGATGTTTTTGTATTTCAATAGCCTCGCGGATCATTCTAGGAATGTATCTGTTTTCCTTAGCGAGGATTTGGGGTTTATCAAACCTAATGTAGTGGCTGGGTTTATCCACAGTATGCTCACACACAGCTGACTTTGCTACATGGCCATTCTTTATATCGGAGATGTGTTCCTTCACCCTAACACCGATAGGAGGCTAGTGGTACTTAAAAAAGTAAAAGTAGTAAATAATTAAAATAATATGTATGGGTCTTACACACCCAACCCTCATAACTCCAGAACAAAATATATTAATTGTTAGAGAAGTTTAATAATTTATTTATATTCCTACATCCGAGCGACTCGCGCGAGTCTGGTTTGCGTCAAAGACGTGAAACTAATGTTTTGTCTTTAATCAAAGCAGGTAAAATTTCAATGAATCTTTGCTCTCATCATCTTTCTTGTCCAATAATGTAGGTAAATAGCACTATTCGTTTTTATAAATACACTGCGTACTTGGAAGCCAAGCTCAACGATGCTAAAAGATATTAAGAACAATTATTTCATGCTGAAACAAAGGTATCTATTTCTTCAAATTAATTTTGTAAACGCCAAATACGATTGATTCTATTCTAATTTACAATTGAAATTATTTAAAACAACCGGAGGAGAGGCGTTTTACTTAGAAATTCAGCTTTTTGAACGATCACCCGAATGCTTAGCATTTCTTAAATGATCCCTTCATCTTCATAAATAAACTTGAATGGCAAACAATTTTGTTTAAACAACAATGGGTAAAGTTAACTAAATAAGGAACTACGTATAGATTACCTTAAATTCATTTTGTAGCTTCAAATAGTGTGGCGCAGAGTTACGCCATCCAAGTACTTGTTATCTTTAAAGCTGGTGGAAAACAACCATTGCAGCTTATAGTGTGTTTAAACATAAATAAATTATTTTTTAATTACATTTTATATGAAAATTTTACATTTTAATGATAACAGCTTGCTGACGTTCGATAAAGATAAAACAATAGAGCATGTGAAAACGTGACGGAGTGAGAAACGCCCATTGTCTATGTAGAATAAATTAAGACTTAACTTACACCAGGCTTAAAGAGTAAAATAACTTATATATACACTCTATACTAATATCATAAAGCTGAATAATTTGTTTGGATGATCGCCTTAATATTAGGAACTGCTAGTTCAGATTAATTCAAATTATTTTGGGTTATATAATATAAAATAAATCAAATAAATCAGCTTCACGCTGTATCCCGTACACAGCAGGGTAGGCAGAGGGAACCTAGTGTAAACACTCCCGTTCCCCACTTTCTGCCGAATTCTGGAGGCATTGCGTGTTGAGTGGCAGAGCTCAATGCCGCGCTTAACCTCGACACCAGAGCGAAGAAATGGAAATATAAATTTAAGTAAATATTTCATCTCCTCGAGTGGGGATCGAACCCACAACCAGTCGGTTTTACAGTCACACCTTGTGCCCCTGCGCCACGACCGGCCTCAATTATATAATATAACAAATTTATATTTACACTCCGATAACAAAGTAATTATATTTTATATTGAATGTTGAAACCGAAACTTTATACATTAATCATGCATTTATAAACTTATTACTTACTCTACTACTCTTCATAGAAATAACAGTGCCGAGTTTCAATTAATAGTTTTTAAATCCTACCTTTATAAAATTAAAAATTTTAACTCTTGACAATTTTCATTATTACTTTATTTAACCAGAACTACATATAACACATTATCTATTAATAGTCCTAGTAATATTAAACGACATTTATGACGATAAAATAATTTAGAAAACGTATAGAAATTTATATTTATCGGCACTCGAACCCGCGCCTCTTTGAAACTGTCTAACCACTTTGATCACTAAACTTTACGTTCTTATCAAGCTGTTTCTAAATATTTAGACATATTACGATTTATTTATGTGACTAGCATCTCTGTAGGGAGATTCTTCATTTCGACTTTGAGGCCAGTCGTGGCGCAGCGGCACGAGGTGGGACTATAAGACCGACTGGTTGTGGGTTCGATCCCCACTCGAGGAGATGAAATATTTACTTACATTTATATTTCCATTTCTTCGCTCTGGTGTCGAGGTTAAGCGCAGCGTTGAGTTCTGCCACTCAACAAGCAAAGCCTCCAGAATTCGGCAGAAAGTGGGGAACGGAGTATCTTAACACAAGGTTCCCTCTGCCTACCCTGCTGTGTGCGGGACACAGCGTGAAGCTGAAAAAAAAATATAATGATTGTGAATTTGGCTCCTGCTCAATGTTTCTTAAGATCAAGTAAAGCCTTGAGTTTGTTCACAATGTCTCAAAAGAATTCGAGAGAGATTCTCAGCTCAGCTAACGCACCTGTATTTGAAAGATATTATATATGGGTACCTATATAAAAAAAGTTATTTATTTAAGGCCGTCATGACGGATAGACATAAGTAAACGGGGAGTAAACTGATAACCTTAACTTTAGGATCCCAGGTTCCCTCTGCCTACCCTGCTATGTCGGGATACAGCGTAAAGCTATTCTATTTCGGCTCGAGGGAATAAAATATTAACATCCTCTCGCTCTGGCAAGACAAAGCGTAAAATAGAGTACCTCCAATTCGAATCTCGAAGTGGAGATAAGAGAAAAAGTGGAGATTCGAGTGTCATGACACTATGTTGTCTCTACATTACCTACATCGTATAGGATATGCTATGATTAATTAATTTGTTGATATTTTAATATATATGTATAATATAAATTACATATAATTAAATATAAATTATAATAAATTAATTAATTTCATAGCTATACATACTTTTAAAACAAAATAATTACTGTGAACGTAAGAAAATATTATGTTCTCCTTTATATGAGGTTGTAACTTTATTGATATATAATTAATTAAAACAGTCGAAGAATTTTCTTATAAATTTGATCATAATTGTACAAACAACTTTTTAATGAAATAATATTTTGTGGCGTAATAAAAAATTTGAAGAATATTTTTTATTAAACTTTTTATTATGAATGCGATTGTGGGTTTGATTCCCTATCGGAGGAATGAATATATTTATATTATTTGGCTCTGATACGCCAAAAACTTCAGAAGCTTTTATGATTGGAATAGAGAGGGAAGGAATGGAGGAGGGGAGGGAGGAGTAGGGGATGATCAGTTTCCTCAACACTTGTATCTTGCTACATACGGAAAATGGTCTGAAGCTTGCATTTCAAATATACATACGTCACGACTGAACAATAACAATAATTTAAAAAAAGAACTGTTCAGTGAACATATAATTATTCAAATGCAGGTAACGGAGAAATGTAGATACAGATTCTAGTATATTAATAATAATTCAAATATCTAACTTTCTATACATATATTTATTAAATATCTTCTATTTAATATAAGTACGAGGAAACACGTATATTTGTTGTTCTGTGGCTTCCAGTTGGGCAACTTTATCTGCTTGTCGAAACTTCGTGCCGGACTAACTAAAGTAGCCCATTTTGTCTCAAGCTCAGAAATTGAGTTTATATTCGAAAGTTCCTGATTTTAAATAATAATTCAAAAATCTAATACGCCAATATCGTGGCAAGGGGAACGGAGTGTCTCAACATTAGGCTCCATTTTTTTCTAAAACACTTCGGTCATCACGAACCGTTCTATTTTAGAGACGTCGTTTATTGGATGGCGAAACTTTACACTTGCCCTTGCTCTTTTGCCTAATTTACTCTGACTAGTGATAATTGAACTTGCAACCTTCGCGCTTACAGTCAAATGATGAGCTACACCACAAAAGCCTCGGTTACGCCTTCAGAGTCTCATAAAACTCAAGGAAAGTATAAAATCTAAATCTTTCAAAAAAGTATTTTTGTTTTAAATCCGTTTTCTGTATTGAACTACCATGTATATCTAAATGAAACCTCCTGCCGATACGATTAACATTGCAAACTGTACTATAATATCATTACCATAGGCAATTCGAACTAAATTGATTCTTGTTTGCCTTTCAGAGCTTAGAATGGAATCAGCTCTTGGTAGTGAAATATTGAGCGGACGAATTGATTACTCCACTATATAAATTACTATACCCCTTAAAACTTGAGTATAACATCTGACTATGAATGGGATTGTTGTGGGTTCGATCCTCCCCACTCGGATGAAAGATTAAATTTAAATTATTTTCATTACTTCACTCTGCTAAATACAGCGAGGCATTTTGTTCCGCACACCTATTACAGAATGTTTTGAAAATAAGGCGGAAAATGGAGAACGGAGTAACCTAACACTAAGTTCGATCTGCCTTCTATCCGTCAATGCTGGAAAAGGTTTCACGCTGTAACCAGAGAGAAGAGAGCGCGAAACGCTCTACATATCTCCTCCACTGTCGTTTAGTGATCAGTATCATCGAAAGTTCTACAAAAATAACCGATTTATTCCCCTGCCTCGCTAACCTTACCTGCTTCAGAATGGCAATAAATATTTATTAATAGAAATACTTATGTCGCTCATTCTCTCGACGTACCCAAACCATGTGATCAAATTCTTTTTTATTCTCACTGTGATATTCTCGATAGTAGCTTCCATTCTGAGTATCGAAGCTCCACATTCAGCTTTCTTTCATTCTTCTTCTGTAATATTTAGGTTTTGTTCCCGTACTTCGTCACCAGCACTGCAAAGTTTTAATATTGTTCATTTGATGCCGCAGTGACTTATTTAATTTTTTTGAAATATTACAGGAAGTCACGTAATAAAATTTGTGAATAGTTTTGCATACATTGTCGTATTTCATTTGCTTTTTAAAAAGTGGCTTTCTAATTATCGGTTGGTCAGAATCTATATGTTAATATGTGAAGCAAAAACTTTCTACCCCTTTTTATGAAAACTGGGACGGAGGAATATGAAATTTGACACAGTTATAGTTTATATACAGAGGAAAGGAATGCAAATATTTTTTTTAAATGATGCATAAAGTATTCAAAATTAATAATACAATTATAACACAGACTACATTATTACATTTGACGATATATATTTATTTCTGTTCTTATATAAAGCGACACGTTGCTATGGCAATGCGTGTTATTATACGCGTCAACGTGTCCTTTAGTAATTAGTAATCCATTACTCTTTTTCTAAATAGGCACTTTCATAAATACTATATTATAAAGTTCAACCTTTAAAAGCTTATTAGATTTGCCCAAATTACTTTGAAAGTCTCATCAATAAAATTGATATTTATATTCACAAAGAATATCGTTTATCAAAAAGAGTTAAATCTTTGTAAATTAGAATCTTCTTAAAATTAAGGAGGTTCGTTTATCTTGGACTTTTTCAAATTAATTTCCTTTAAAAGTTTTAATCAATGGCAAATTTATTTCAATCCAGGCCATGTTGGCGCAGCGGGACAGCGTCAAGCTTTAAGTGTGATGATCGTGGGTTCTGTAAGCAATTTAAGATTGTAGAAGAATGTTCTTTATAGGCATATCAACCTATTGTTAAAATATTGATATTTCTACAGTTTACGAGTTGCTTAATAAAATCGATATAAATAAACAATGATTTTGCATTAAAAAATACCAATCGTACTAAACTGTCTTATTTTGATTTATTATTTATATTACTAATTTATTTTAGTTTTTCTAAAAATTTGCTCTAAATTTTAAAATGTTTAATCGCTTAATTAGTTTCATACATTTTTGGAAACATTCCGCACACTTTAGTCCTAAAAATCAGAAGAAACTGAAAGTTCTCCGCCAGCATTGTCAGAAGACCAACGAGCCACCCACAGTAGAGAAAAACAGCCGACTTTTCTACCATATGTGAAGGGTGTTACTTACAGGATTGGCAACATCTTAAGAACAGCTTCCATAAAAACCATATTCAAGCCTAACAAGAAAGTGACCCAATTCTTGAAACAAGCAGAAAGTAATATTCCTTTACAATGTGCGTATACTAACTAGATTGTGACTGTGGCTTATCATCGGTCAAACATAGAGAAGCATCGGTTTGAGGGTGAAAGAAAACAACTCCGATATCAAGAATGAGCATGCATCGAAGTCAGCTGTTTGTAAGCCTACTGTGGACAAGCTCAGTCATTACATCGGGTTTGATAAGCTCCGAGTCGTCTCCAAAAAAAACAAATAAATTGAAATACAAAAACATCCTAACTTCAATAGAGAACACGGCTGGAAACTTTCTACCACCGTTGACCTACTTATAAAACCTTTAAAGTCTCAAACCCACTATACCAGCGGGCAAGGTACAGTCAGCTCATTCTGCAAGGATCCAGGGCAATAAGCGAGGCAATTATGAAAAAATTAATGGCAGGACAGGACAAAGAGGTAAAAAAAAGTTCAAGTTGGTAGTTGCTTATTAAAGATCTCTTTTTATTTACCTGAAAATATAAATAATAATACACCATTATAAGACTTTAAAATATAATCCCTAGAGCACTTTGTATTGTGTTTTATTGTAAAATGTAAACGTATTTATGAATATTTCTCAGAAAAGCGTTTCTGAACCGAATGAAATCTTATTATTTCCCCGTCGAGGTATCGTGGACTTGTTCGTGTGCGCATCACATTGTGTTGTTTAGAATTAGAACGAATAAAATATTTAAAATATACCTACGAGTTTATAAAGAACTAGCATTTGTCTGCAGTTTCATTCTGTGGTTCGATAAAATAACTAAGAACTTGAAAAAATACTTCTAAGAAAACGTACAAAAAATTGAAACCCTCCAAGCGCACTTATCAACAAAGCCCTACGTTGGACTACGTCGATTTTTTTTGTGCTTGTTACAATTTATTTTTGTTGCTGGCAGCATTATTACTTTTTAGAAAACATTTGAAAAAATACATGTTTTCTAAAAAGCATTTTTGTGTGGCTTAACACTTTTAAAGTGTAAAAAATATTCTCTCTCTCGCCGAACGATAACTCCAAGCAATTATCTTTGGGTTGCAGAAATTTGTAAAAATCCCCATACAATATAAAAATAAGTTGTATTAAGCATATAAAAGTTTGGACGTAGCCCGATGAGAACGTATGGATTAGTTGGACAGAGCGCTTGGATGATTTCCAAGAGGCATGGGTTGAAATCCCGCTACGTTCAGTTTTTTACATTATTTCTAAGTAATACTTTTCTCTCATAAGTGTGGAATATTATTTTAAAAATGTAAAAAATAAGAACTATGGGGCCAGTCGTGACTTAACGGCACAAACGTGTGACTGTAAAAACGACAGGTTAGGCAAATCCCGGCGTTGATTTCCGCCACTCAACAAGCAATGCCCCGAGAACACTACGGAAAATGGGAAATGGAGTGTCTTAATACTAGGTTTCCTCTGCCTTACCCTACTGTATGTGAGATACAGCGTGAGGCTGAAAAAAAAACTATCAACCGTGTACGACACACGACATATTCAGATCCGTAAAATTGGTAAGTGTCTTAACACTAGGTTCACTCTGCTTACAAGGTGTACCTAACACTAGACACACAATATGGACTTTTACTGTAGTTTTCTACATAGTATGTAGTGTATGACGAATTAATAATTAATGCATATTTATTAATAGAAATTAAGGTGGTCAATAACCTCTACTAATTACTATTATGTATATAATATAATATAAATTCAATCATTCATTAATGTTAATAAAACAATAACATTGAAACGGCAGACGTTCTACAGAATTAATTAGAGCCGTCAGAGTAAAGTTTGAAACGCCTTGAAACTGAACACTGCGACTTGATTTAATCGTGGATTTGCATTCTTTTGTTATTGAATTACGAATTGAAAAAAAAGCTTATATTATAAAGTTGAAATTTCTTTGGTAGGATTTGGGCGTGCTAATCTCAGGAACTACTGGTTCACTTTAAAATCTTATCGTTCGTCGTTCGATCGTCCATTTTTCAAATAATCTCTATCTATTAAATATTTCAATATAACCGAGTGTACCTGCAGTAAGGTTAAAGGAGAACGTATATTTTATAAATCGTCGTTAATAAAATAACGTGTTGTAATGGCGGCGGTGTTGATATATATAATTAATTACTACTATATTCTTGACAAATATATTTGGTGGTCAACTGGCTGAGAACTAAGTGTCATGACACTAGATCCCTAAACAGAAAAAAAAATTTTTTTGCAATTGGTTTTTTTTCAATTTACATCGTGAGTTGCCAATTTTTAATATTAAGCGATCAATATTATTGAAACAGGTGTTGCATATTGAACTTCCAATATCGCAAGTGTACCAAAAACATGTATACATATTACATGTAATAACGAATATAAGGTGCGTTGCTTAAGAAAGCTTGTATAGTCAATACAGGATGCGCTTTATTGGAATACTAGCGGACCCGGACGCGGCTTCGCCCGCTTGAACTATACGAATGCTTATTAGATATATTTATGAAATTGTTTTTGAAAATATCTAATTTGAATGAAAAAAATTATAAGTAAACGTAATCATATTAAAATATTTATAAAAAAAATTAAACAAAACCAGCTACATTATTAATATCATCAAAGTAAAATAAATATTTAAAAAAAATAAAATTAAATGTGTTGTGCTATGTTTTTGCAAGTGCCTGTGGTTATAAACCTAATACTTAAATACAATAAAAAATATTATATTTTTTGTCTCTGTCTGTCTTTCTATTTCCCCGAGCTAATGCCCAGAATAACTGAACTGATTTTTATTGGACTTTCAGTGATCGATTTTACTGATTTACCCGGGAAAAATTCTTTTTACACGTTTTCTTTGCGCGCGTACATAGATACTATATGAAATACCTAACTAAAGTCCTTTCTACATTAAATATGATAAGTTTTGCGAGCAATATCAAATAAAATCCCAAAAAACTAAAACCATATTTTATTAAGTGTATAACAACGCAATAGATAACTATCCAAGATGAAATAACCAACAATTCTTTCCTTAAATAATAAGTACATAGATACTATATGAAATACCTAACTAAAGTCCTTTCTACATTAAATATGATAAGTTTTGCGAGCAATATCAAATAAAATCCCAAAAAACTAAAACCATATTTTATTAAGTGTATAACAACGCAATAGATAACTATCCAAGATGAAATAACCAACAATTCTTTCCTTAAATAATAAGTACTTAAATAATATTATGCCACTGCCGCACAGGGCCGCAACTTACACCACACCAAGAAATTTATGAAAATCTAATTAAACTACTACTCGAATAAGCGAAGAACCAAAGAAAAGTATAAATTAATTATAATTACATAAAAATTAATAGTAGTTCGAAAATGTATGAAAATATACAAAACTGTCAAAGTCATCTGCCCGTTCGCGTCGGTCATACTATGCCGCTCGTATGCTAGGTCATTTCGAATCAGTGACATCTCCTTAATTATTTATTAGAATGTTATACAGTAAACTATAACTTCAATCCAGATGAAATGTTAAAAGTGACTATTATATTCATTTTCATAAGGATCAATATCAAATTATAGAAAATACATACAACAAAAACCCGATAAATATAAATTAAATTAATTAAAATGATTACTTTTGCTTAACCTTCAGAGATAAACATGGTATATGTATAGCGGACTTTTTTAAACATTAAAGAACAATATTTTTGTAAAACATTGTTTTTATGTATCTCATAAGTGAGATACATAAAAACAATGTTTTACAAAGTTGAGTCGGCGCCCGCTATGTATGCGTTAAGCTCATTTTGGATGACGTTTTCTTATAACAAACAAACTTTGCAAACCGTTGCTTAGCAACGGTCGGTTGTTATTAACATGGCGGAATAAATTGCCTGTCAAACTAAAAAGTATTTTAATATATTAGTATATATCGACAATATTACAAATATGAGAAAAAAAAGTAACCTATGTTCATCCGAAGACCCTTAAGTATCTCTTTATGAGTATTTTATCACAATTGAATTAGTGGTTTGGCCCTGATTGCGTAACAGACAGACAGACAGACAGACAGACAGACAGACAGAGTTACTTTCGAATTTATAATATAGGTATGGATTCCTATACTCTCACCTCTTGGTATATTACTGTTTCTTCACACTGTATCTATTAAGACATGCTGTTGTCTACTTCAAGTTTAGAGCCTTTTCTATCAAAATTAGGAAATAATAATTGTTTATTTTAAATATTTATCGTTATATTTATAAATATTTATAGCGGCGTTGAGTTTTATTATTATTTTAGGTTTTATTTCATTTAATTTTGCCTGTTTGTCTCTGCGTTTCTAATCTCAGAAATGACTAAATTGATTGAAATGTCCTGCATTTTAATCGTTAATTACTATATTACGTACTTTTATAATGTATTTTGGAAAAAATCCGTTATCATTTAGTTGTTTTATTTCAATCGATTTATAAATGAAAAAGTTAAGTTACTTTAGTTTAGTCTCTAGTTCGACTAATTAGCTACAATGTTTTTTATGATATTGGCTAAAGTTTTAGTTTTCAATATGTATTTATACATACGTCATGGCGAAGGGCATAAGGGTGTGTAGTGGGTTTGATCCCCATTCGGGAGAATTAATTATTATTATTCATTAATAGTTTAATTTCTTTGCTCTGACATCAAGGTAAAATCTCGGCGTTGAGTTCCGTCACTCAACACGCATTGCTTCGAAAAATCGGCGGAAAATGGGGAACGGAGTGTCTTAACCCTATATGTGGGATACAGCGTGAAGCTGATGAAAAGTCAAACAACTTTTTTTATGTTATTAGATCACGAAAGTAAATTAAATTAGTAAATAAATAATTATGTAGTTCAAGCGAGCAGTGACCCAAGCGGGTCGCTACTATTCAATACATTTAAAATAACAGAAGTGAGTTCTCAAAGTTTCAACGAGGAAACGGATTCTGTAGAAGCGCACCTACAATGTTGGCGAAGCCTTTTGTTCTAACTTGTTTGTTAGTAATATTGTTATTATTGTGAATTCTTAAACTATATTTTATAAATGCTTATTTAGTGTTGAGGTTATCGACTATAAGCGCGGCGGTTGTAGACTCCATTCCCACGCGGGGGGAATCGAGGGCAGGGGGCATCGAGTCCCGCCACTCAACTCATAATGTCTTAAAAGTTGGGCGGAAGTAGAGAAAGGAGTGTCTTAACAATAGGTTCTTTCTACCTACCCTTGCAATATGCATGTATGCTAATGTTAAATAATAATAATAAAATATATTAGGAACGATAGACAGTAATAGCAGGTGAAATTCACTAAAATTATGTATTTAGTATATCATATTACTTGTATGAAATTCACCGCGTAATTTTGGTTTTTTGGTTTTTTTTTTCTTTCTGTGGCCCTACACTACAGTCATCAAATTTGGCACGAAGTAAGAATATATAATACAAATAAAGTAAAAAAAATGGAAACGGATAATTTATAAGTATTTAATAGATAAAATCATTAAAAACATATGTATCCAGTTCATTTCATAGAAAATAAGTGCATATACCCGCAAACTTCAGTTTGTCTATTTTTATAAGTTGTACATTCCGTTAACCCACACCAGTGACCTGAAATTGGTACAGAGCCTTCAGTTGGTGAGTTCGATTCGCACTCTACCGGTTTTTAAAAACAAAATCTTTTAATACTTGATATTGTAATATATTTTACTCAATATTATCAACCAATTTCTCAAACTCTGTCATCATGCCTAGTACTAAAACACGCGTATATTGAATCCACAACCACCACGTTTACTATCAGACGCGGTTCCACTGCGCCGTAGCGGCCTCCTTATCTCTATAAGATGCAATATCACATAATAATGCTTCGCTTATCGTCTGCACTCCCAGGGGTGCACTTAGTTGGAATTGCTAGATGCATACCAATTGTCTCTAAAGCCATTATCTTATGCTGGACGGATATGGCCATCAAGTGGCCTATATTATAATCATAAATTGCAATTTACTTTGCTTAGTTAAGACACTATAATCTTTTGTTTCTGCTTGTTTGTTGGTGATATTGTAATATTTGTATGTGATAAATAGGTTTAGTGTTATTCAAATTTTGGAATATATGTCTGTATAAAAACAGGAGATGAGACAGTGTTTTAACCTGTGTCTTGCCATTTTTATTTATTTTCATTTCAAGGGAGGATAATTATTCTCTCATATATCCATATCTATATATTATAACTTCGAAAGTAAGTCTGTCTTTCTGTCTGTCTCTCTATCATACCGCTGATCCGATTGTGATATAATTTTATATAGAGACACTTGAGGATATTGGGATAGATATAAGTATTTTTTTTTCATATGTTTGTTATATTCTCGATATAAACTTTTATATTTAAATACCTTTCAATTTGACATGTTAATCACAACCATTGCTAAGTAACAAGGAATTTTGTTGATTTAAGAAAAGGTCGCCTAAAGTGAGCTTTCTGAACGTTTAGATGGCGTGCGCTGACTCAACTTTATGAGACGCATAAAAACAATGTTTTTCAAAAACATTTTTTCTTTAAAAAAATCTATTAAAAAGTCCTCAATTGCATATGTTTATCTATGAAGGTTGGTCCACAGTTAAATTAATCGGGTTATTGGTAATGTATGGTTCTATAATTTGATATTCATTCTTATCGAAATAAATATAATAAGCACCTTTAGCATTTCATCTAGATTAAATTATATTTTACTGTATATCATTCTAATAAATACTTAAGGAGATATCACTGATTTAAAATGAGCTAGCCTACGAGCCGCACGGTATGACCGACTCGAACGGGCAGATACCGTAAACGGTTTTGTAAATGTTCACAGATTTTCAATCTACTGTTAATTTTTATGTGGTTATTAAATCGTTATTTTAATTTTTTTGGGATTTTATTTAACATTGCTGGCAAAATTATCGTATTTAATATGGAAAAATGTTTAGTCATTTCATATAGTATTCATGTACGCGCGCACGGAAAACGTGTAAAACTTTTTTCCTGGGTAAATCTCTATCCCGTGGAAATTCTAGGATAAGAAATAGCCTATGTGTTGCTTCGTAACACCCTCTATAGGCCACTGAGAATCCCATAAAATAACGTGTCCGCTAATATTATTATATATACATATTTTAATTTCCTTAGTTTACTAATAACCGACAGGATAGAGCGCGGCGTTGAATTTCGCCACTTAACACGCAATGTCTCTAAAATTGGGTGGTATATGAGGAATAGAGTGATACACACCATCCAATTTTTAAATTTTATAATCATGATTTTTGGCTATCTGTAACTATCAATTAAAGGTAATAATGTGAATTCTAACAAATTTGATTGTATTTAGTTCAGTTAGTCTAGGTCAGTTAAATGAGTCTCTACTGAACTGTTTATGCTGTTTATGTAATACTGAACAGTATTACGTAAATACTTGTATATTTAAATAAACCAAAAAACAAAAAAAAACCACAATAATAAATCAATAACTTTCCGAAAACAAAAGAACCCTTACAAAGCGCTTTTTAAGTATAAAGTATATCTATAAATGTATCGGCTTACGAAAGGCGAAGTAAAAATTCTCATACTCGTATCGTATATAATAGCAAAGTAGATAACCGCGGTTCACGCGACACACTCGCAATCGCCCAAAAATATGACTCGCTTAGGCACAATTCAGACTTGCGACTAAAGTTTGCGACTTGTTATATTGTTTATGAAATTTCATGTCTTTTTTATTTCGAATGAGTTATATTACAACAACCATACTACAATATCAAGCTACCAAGCTAGTATATTAGTTGTTTTACTTGGCACCAACTTCGAAATTGTAAAATACTTATATAATATTTTTTGTTTAACTAAATCAAAATATGTACTACTTTATAATAACTGAATTTATCTTTTACTTTTAAGCTTACTATTATAAAATATTTTATTATCTTATGATTTTTTTAAATTACTTACTGTTTTTGTGTTTAGTAAATATTATTCAGTCTCAGTAAATTGACTGTATGGTTTTCGTTCGTGAGGGCTAGAAGAGTCCTCATAAATGTCCAATGGATTATACAGTATTTGACGGACTAGAAAAATTTCTTCCAAGGATTATATCCGGTGCTTGATAATGCTATGCTATGATTTATTTTATTTATTTATTGCCTCCTTGTCTCTGAAGAAAATAGTGAATTTGAATTATGTTTATTATATCATTTTTGACGAATGGACCTGCAGATAGCGTTTTCCTCGCCGTCAGAGTAGTCGATCTTTATCTTTGTTTATCTTTTTTGTATGTATTGTTAAGGCGATAAAAGATTGTAACATGTCGTTATATAAGGCGCTCTTGATGATTGAAACTTTATCGATACCAACCCGTATATTGCAAGTCCCTGAGACATTCGGTGTTAAATGGAAGAGTAGTAGTTAAGTGTACAAGTGGCTAAACACAAACATTAACCAAATACTGAATGTTTAAAGGTCGAGGGACGTTATTGAAAAAAAAAGTACGTAATCTGTAAATGATGAAAGATTGTGGTCACTGTGATATTTGACACTACTTGCCTGCATCGGCGCCGGTTGTGACGCATATCGTTTGCCTTGTCTTTTCCATAAAACAGAAAGAAAAAGAAGAAAGAAAAACAAAAGTTGTGTGGTAATGTTTATAATTTTTTTTTTGGAAAACATTTTTTTAAAAAGTATTTTTCTCTCCTTACTGTGGAATCAAATCAGCTTTACGCTGTATCCCGAACACAGCAGAGTAGGCAGAGAGAGCCTAGTGTTAAGACACTCCGTTCCCCACTTTCTGCAGAATTCTGGAGGCATTGCATGTTGAGTGGCAGAATGGATTATATTGTGATGTAATATATTTAATAAATTGGCAGCAGTTCACTTCTTGAGATTAGCGAGTTCAACTCAACACAAGTAATTAATAATATTATATAATATAAATTTCATCTGAAAAATCTTAATCTAAATGTATACTAAAATCGCAAGTTTGAAGGAAGCCTTTCAAGTCATTGGCATCGTAGCAATAAATCAGTGTTATGTGGAGGCGTGCGGCTTTATTTATATTATATGGGATAAACATGTAACCTGAATACGATCTACACTTTTATTGAATCAAATATAAAATCTATTAGCTACTTTTTTTTTGCTTCATGCTGAATCCCAATATCTCATAGTCATAGTGTTAAGACACTCCCTTCCCAAAGTTCGGAACAATTTTGAAAACATCTAGTGGCGCCAACGCCGCGCTATGTCTTTTATTTCTAGTGTTAACAGAGAGGAACTCAAAATAAATAATTCTGAGTCTGACTGAGTGAGAATCGTACCCGTATTCGTCGCGTTTACAATCAGATGTTGTTCTACGATAATGGCATCTCCATTATCTATGATTGAAAAAGAATCAATTTCGCGTTTTATCTCGCAAAAAACAAGACAGGCTGAGGAAATGAATTAAGATACTCTGTTCTCTGCTGTTTTTTTACTTATTACCGTTGATAAAGAAGGTGAGGAAAAAGAGGAAGAAGTGCCGAAACCTGTCAGAAACTTGTCTGAAATGCCCATTCATATTTGCTCTCCGGGAGTCCTCATGTTTTTTAGGTGACAATCCTACAGTATCTTTGATGTTGTGTTTTCTAGGGTCAACCAAAGTCTCCCCCTACCTTTCTTGCCACTCACTTTGATGACAGTGGACGAGGCGAAAGAGGTATGTAGAGACCGTAGCGCTTGGCGTCTTGTTCTCTCTGACTACATCGCTAGCGATAAAGCGCGAAGCTATGTACGTATGTATGTATGTATGTACCTCCAACAATTTTTAAACATAAAAATAATAGAAAATTTTCAGTACCAATAATTTACACGTTTACGAGTATTTTAAGCCCAGAGTGGAAATCCGTGTAATTTTCAGCTCTATCCTACTTGGCTTGTGCGGAACCCGTAGTTACAACAAAATGTATTGACATTAACTGTAAAAAGAGGTTTTTTATTTTAAAATCTATAAAATACTATGCTAGCGAAATAAACATATTAAATAATTATACGTTTTATTCGTATAAAATGCCTAATAGACTAGAGCTTAAAACCAATCAAATTTTAGTTTGATATTATTAAGCTTACAATTTTTACTTTCAAAATATATTTAACCTTTATTGTAATTTAATTTTTGTTATTACGTAAAGCTGTAAATATGTAAAAAATATAACAAAATGAGTATCCGTTTCTTATTACTATATCATCATAAAATTTGGCAGTTACGCGGTGATAATATAATATAATAAAACAAAAATTAAATTAAATTAGCTTCACGCTGTATCCCGCACACAGGAGGGTAGGCAGAGGGAACCTAGTGTTAAGACACTCCGTTCCCCACTTTCTGCCGAATTCTGGAGGCATTGCGTGTTGAGTGGCAGAACTCAACGCCGCGCTTAACCTCGACACCAGAGCGAAGAAATGGAAATATAAATTTAAGTAAATATTTCATCTCCTCGAGTGGGGATCAAACCCACAACCAGTCGGTTTTGCAGTCACATCTCGTGCCGCTGCGCCACGACCGGCGTATATAATATAATAGGTGATAATATAATAATATGATATAATTTAGGTAGCCTAGCCTGAATAGTTGATCTCTTCAGAAGAATGGTCTACCTGCGGCAGTGTTTCCAGGTCAATATGAAATGGGTATCTTCAAAAAGCGCGTATACCTCCACCTTAAAAGCCGACAACGAACCTGTAGCTCCTCCCAGTCTGTTTGGTGCTACACGACCCCGTGTAGCACCCAACAGACTAGGTCGTTCCCATTAAGACTCTGCAGGTCCCCACTTTTTACTTTATTTTGGAGGAATTGCCTTTTGAGTGGCGAAACTCACCACTGCGTCTTGTCTCATTACCAAAGCGAGGAAATTAAAATATTAAACAAAGTTGTCACTATTTTAAATTATTGGAATTAGCAGGAGAGTAAGTGTGCCATCGTTTGTAGGTTGACGCCATAGTCGCAAGTTGATTCGTCCTTCAGTGCGTACCCCTATTTCACAAGATGATCTTTGCATCGGCCCACCTGACTCCGTAAACGATTAAGCGACTAACGATTAAGTCTGTCAACTTAAGTAAGTAAGACCTACAATCCTGAAATTGGTACGGAAGCATCGCAGTGTACGAGTCCGACTCGCACTTAACCGGTTTTTTTCCTTTTGAGATACTGAACTCTGAAAATAAAAATAAATACAAGAAAAAACATAGTGTACTTTGTTATTTATAAAATGCTACACACTCATCCACGAACACGTTTTGAGTATTAAGATTGATATGTAGATAAAATATTCATTATCAGTGCAAACATGATAAGAGGAAAGTTCTTACATACCGCAGCTGATGTAAAGATTGACGGAAAATATGCGGATGCAAGTAGTCTTACGAGTATACTACACTTTTTATGAAAATGTTATATAATACAGCTAAAGTTAAAATTTGTTTGTTTCAATGCACTAATCTCTAAAACTAGTATGAGAATTTTAAAAAATTCTGCTGCTTCGCCTCTTGTACTACACTATTATTTATTTTCTCATCTGTACGGATTACTGTGGTGATCTAATAAAATTATCGTTTTAAAGACTATATCGCATGGAATTGTTTATATTAACATAACTTTTTTATTTATGAACTGACTGAAGTGAAATGAACACTAAATGTAAAAAAAATATTGCTGAAATAAAATAGTGAAAACGGCATTTAAATAGGATTAGCCGTTTCTGAGATTAACATGAATAAACGCATAGACAAACAGGTGTGCCTATTCAAACAAGTAAGTAATTTTTTTTTAAATATTTTATTTTAAATATTATATTTTCTCATAAATCTTCCATGATCCAGGCAGCGATGAGCTACAGTTTTATTAAAAGCTACCAGCTTTTTCCCCCATTTAGCTGTGTAGGCAGAGAGAAAACAGTATTAAGACACTGTGTTCCCCATTTTCAGTGGTAAATTTATATTTATGGTGGAATTTAACCGCGTTTATAGAACTAATTAAATAACATAACTATTAAGTTTAACGAAAAATGTCGAAGTCAAACTTAGGCGTAACAGCAAAATCTTTAAGTATTAGTAAGTAGCTTTACAAAATTCTATATATATTTCAATGTTGAAATGAGTGAACGTCTTCGGGGAATTTGTCTGCGACGTGTACAAGTTGGAGGAGTAATTGCATAATCTGCACCTGCACTAGCATCTAGAGTTGCAAAGTTAGTGAGAACAATGTGACTTTAGTGCCTTGAAAGAGAGTTATATAATTGTGTGAACAGTAATTGTAAAAGACTAGTAAGAGAATATAAAGAAATTCAGCTTCACGCTGTATCCCGCACACAGCAGCGTAGCCAGAGGGAACCTAGTGTTAAGACACTCCGTTCTAAAATTTTCACTGAATTTAGGAAGCATTGCGTGTTGCGTGGCGGAACTCATTTCCTCGAGTGGGAATCGAATCGGTAACCTGATGCTTTTAAATCACTCTTTCGGATTGTGAGTTCGATCCCCACACGAGAAAATAAAATAAAATTTATATTTTCATATCTTTATACTAATGCCGAGAGGAGACGAGAGTTGAGTTCCGCCACACAACACACAATGCCTCTAGAATTTGGTGGAAAGTGGAGAACAAATTGTGTCTTAACTTACTACTAGGTACTCACTAGGTTCCCTCTATCTACCCTGCTGTATGCAGGATACAACGTGAAGCTGATTTATAGATGATGTATATTACATAATAATATCAGAAACTTTTATGATAAAACCTCCATAGTATAAGAGCTAACAATCATTCTTCATAGAGTACTTCAGCGAACACACATTACTCTAGAGACTCTATTTTGTAGAGCTTTAAAAGAAGATGAGCTTATGAAAATATATAAATACTAACATGAATTTATACAAAGAAACTTTATTTACTTTTTGACAGATTTTGACTAAATAAACTCGATGGTTGTGGGTTTGATCCCCACTCACAATGATTATATTTAATTCATATTAATTTTTCACTCTGATAGACAAAAGGCACCGTTGAATTCCACTCAACACGCAATGTCTCGAAAAACGGCAATAGATGCGTAGCAGGGGCTATGCAGGTATGCGTCAAGTTTCTATCTTCTCTAGTTTTATTCTAATCTCTTACTAATTTATATTTTCGTTTCTTCGCTCTGGTGTCGCGACAAAGCGCGGCGTTGAGTTTCGCTTCTCAACACGCAATTTAGACATATTTTTTAATTTAAAAAAATCAGCTTTATATACTATCCCGCACAAAGCAGGGTAGGCAGAGGGATAACTTAACGACTTGCCTCGACAGCAGAGCGAAGAAATGAATATAAATTTTAAAAAATATTTTGAAAACAATGAGATATTATTCCATTTTAGTACTGTGCTCATACTAACTTTCAAGTGGTATATACTTCAGCATTTAGTTCCTCACTTTCCAACTATCTCTAAATAATGATTGATGGAAATTTACAACAAAGTTATACACTTTCACTACTTTACTATCAAATAACGTAGAAAAAGATAAAGTATAAAAATTATAAATAGCTTTGATCATTACTTTATAAATTTAATTGTAGATTAGAACTTAGTAACTTTATTTAATTGTTTTTTATAGGCATAGGGAACCTAGTGTAAATACACTTTGCTAACTACTTTCCGCCTTACTACCAGAGCAGGAAAATGAGAATATAAATTAGTAGGAGATGAGAAAAAAATATAGACGCATGAAAAATATAGAATATTTACTTTCCTCGATAGGGAATCGAACCCACAACCATTCTCGTTTACAATCGCACTGTGGTACTCTTGCGTCACGACTGGCCGACTGTTTTTGACCGTAAACATACCTTTATTTTAAAACTTATTATTTAAAACCTATGTAGTGATAGAATATAAATAAATGAATATAACTAAAAAAATCCACTACGGCGCAGTTGCATTTGCCTAGACGTTTTAAGTGTACACTAGCGTTGTATTCCGTTCCAATCAAGTTATCTCAAATATTTATTTACTTATAAAAAGTTATATCAAATTCTAAGTGGATAACAAAAAAAATAAATAAAAGAAAGCTATCAATGACGAAAAACGACCTGTCCAGTTTGAAGTGTAGTAAATCTGACGTAACAATGGCAAGGTTTCGTCTCTGATATAAATGAAATCCCGCTCGTGATTTAACATCTTTTGACGTCATACGTGGAACGCAGTATTGGTTTCTATTGTTTGGTTTTACTTGAAACCGACCTTGTTTTAACCGACTTGAAAAAAGGTAGTTGTCAGTTTGTCGTGTATATGTATACAGGCTGAAAGCGACTACCCTCATTTTACAGACGCAGCATACACGGCAAAATATTTCAAACTCATACCTAAAAAAATAATTAAGATTCCTCAACAGTTTAGTCGTGGGAATATTATGTTCATTTCGTGATTTTTATCCATACTATATTTCGTGTGACGCAGTTATAAATAGATACCAATAACGTAAACGCCTACTGCTACAAAAATACTACTAAACGTCGCCGGAAGGCGGCGGTCGAGTCAAATTCTTAAGTCACTACGGTACTAATAAACATGAGGCATGTAAAGACTCATACCAAATACATAAAAATTCGAAGCCTTTAGTGGCACGATCTTTCAGGATTAAATTTCTTATAAACGCAATATATGTGTGGAGACGACACGTATTTTGGATCAAAGTGCTCTTTGACCAATATTACAATATTGAATGTTGCTTGACGTCGCGGAGTTGACGTGATGGGCTTATGCTAACTGTTATAGCGACATTATCTTAGCATGTCTAATGCTGTCTCGCAGGGCGCCAGTGGTCCAGGGGCTATGCTTGTATGGGATGTGTGCATTGACAAAATGTATACCACTGTGGTTCTATGACTTGGGGTATGATTAGTAGGTGTATGATGCTATTTTATGTCACAGCTTAGGTGATTAAAGTAGTGTCCGCTCATCTCACACAGGTGTGTGGTGCTATTTTATGTCCCAGCTCTGGTGTGTAGTTGTGTCCGCCTGTGGTTCTAATGCCTTGTTTGAACGCAGAAAACACTTGAGAAGCGGTTAGCTAATGTATCGGCCGCTTTGTACGCTTGATTCATCGACTTATATTAATCTCACAAATCAATCACTATTACGAAACACTATTCTAATATAATCTTAATATAAACAAGCGTACAAGTACCGTCAGAAATATCACACACAAACGTCCAGGAGAGTTAAATACCGACTGTTGCAGCCACGGTTTGCAGAAATTCACGGTGTAGGGGCGGAGAGGTGCCATTGCGCTTTCTTCTTTTTATTATAACTGCGCGCAGTTATAGTGGTGAGTAAGATAGGACGCGCTCTTGGCTTTTCCTCGGAAGAGCTTCGAGATCTATCACAATGATAAAATGTTCTAACCACTAGATACATCACGAGCCAAAGCATTATTCATTAAATAATATAAAGGTGTTCGGGGAATCAGTTACATGTTGTGGGTTTGATTTTCACCAGGAGGAATGAATTATTTTCATTTTCTCACTCTCTCTCTCTGGTAACAAGATACAGAGTCCCACAATTCAACAAGCAGTCAACACGCAGCTATGAAGCAATGTCTCGAAAACTGTGCGCGTAATCCTAACACTAGGAGGATACGTGGATACAGCATGTAAAGATAGCGAGAAGTTATTTGCTTATTTGTTCATTCAAAATAACTTTATATAGCAGGTATTTAAATTCAATAAAACATATTTCTTCAAGATTTTTTCTATTATACTGTTCATTTAAAAGAGTTTCGTGTCTTAGAAACATTCACGTGGATAAGAACAAGCGGATTTTAATTTATTTTAGTTTCTTCATACCAATACGATTTCACCTTAAAATACTTTTCTTACGAAGTACGCGAACAAAAGTTATGACTTGTACTCTGTGCTGTATTTCCCGATTATTTAATGATAGGTGCTTTTGTCTAAGGCTTTATACAATTTGAAATAAATCTTATTTCTCATACATACAAATATTTGATTATGTGAAGTGCAGCGATTATTTCACCACTCAACACACATGTGTGAACGGAGTGTTTTACGATTAGAGAGAGCGCGAGAAAAAAGCTTGAAATCATAATACAATAAAATATATAATAAATAATAAATTCTCTTTGCTTTAGCTCAAAAGCTCAAAAAAATCTCAACATTTTCCTTCACACTGTCCCGCATATAGCAGAATAAAACCTGGCACCAGAGAAGAAATGTTAAGACTCTCTGTTGCCGTTTAGACACTTCCTTTCCCCATTTTCCAGCGTATTCTGAATGTACTGCGTGTTGAGTGGCGGAACTCAACGCCGCGCTTGGCCTCGACGCCAAAACGAACAAAATTCAAATATTAAATACAAGTGACCCCCGTGCGGCTACGCCCGCTTGACATATACGAATGTTTATTTTAATAAACAGTCGCACTCGCTTACAAAGGGTTCGGTTCCAATTTCAGGATTGTGATTGGAAAATTCTTTATAGGTTTTGATGATGCGGCGAATTAAGTTGAGAAATTTAAGTTGGCATATATACTTATTTAGTATGAAATGAGCTACAAACATATATTTGTAATGATTTTTTTTATACTAATATTTTTTTTACTTTTTGGATTTTCCTTTATTTATATTGCAAGATCTCACTTTGTCCTAAATTTCATAACTATAGGTCTACGGGAAGTACATTATATAACACATTCAATAAGAATCTTTAGTAAAATGGTCTTAACAGACGGACAAACGAACAACAAAGTGATCCTATAAAGGTTCTATTTTTTTCCTTTTGAGGTACAAAACCCTAAAAATGGATTGAAATGGATGCATTAAATAAATTATAATGTAAATTGATTTGATTAAAGTATTTATATAGAAAAATGTTTAGTTATTTCACATATCCCTATGCAAACTGCAAACGTAGTTTTTCTAACATAAATTTCGATTCCGCAAAAATTCACAGATCTACAGATGTAAGTAAAGAATAATTAAAGTTTTTTTTAAGTTTTACGCTATATCTAATATCCCATATATAGCAGAGGATGTAGAATACCGCGCAATTTTCGAGGCCCAGCGTTTTGAGTGCCGGAACTCAACGCCACACTTTGTCTTGTTACCAAAACGAAAAAATGAAAATATTAAATCAAATCAAAACAGCTTCACGTTGTATCCCGCACATAGCAGGGTAGGCAGGGAGAACCCAGTATTAAGACACTCCGTTCTCCATTTTCCTTCGAGTTCTGGAAGCATTGCGTGTTGAGTGGCGGAACTCAACGCCGGGCTCGATACCAGAGCGAAGAAAATGGAAACATACATTTAAATAAATATTACATTTCCTCGTAAGATAATCGAACCAACGACCTGTTTACAGAAACACTCTTGTGCCACGACTGGCCTTACCGAAGAACTTGTTAGGATAAGCTCAGGTTACAAGCCTAAGCTTTAAGGGAGTAAGAATATCGATAGCAATTTTAATGATAGTCGATGCTATGCCGGTATTCTTACTGTTACATCTTTAAATTGAGCAGCACATTCAAGTATTTTCCTTATATTAGCGTACAAATTTTTGACATTGTTAACAGCCTCGATAGAGCTGGTAAGTATATAAAACCTTAAACAAAATATATTTTGAAATTGTGTAATTTTTGTTTGATATATTAAAACGACAATATATAGATTTTAAATGAAACTATTTAACCGGATTAATCGTGTATATTTAGTATTATACATATTCAGAAAACCGACGTTTGAAAAACTTTGCAGTAGTCCGTGGTCACACGCGGCGGTAGACTGAGGTGGCATTCGTCCGTCAGTTTACATAATTATTATATAAAACTACCACCAATAATTTCTTAATTGCCTCGCGTACTGCCTTGGAATCCTGCAGAATAAACTGACTGTATTTTGCCTTCGTGAAAATCAAAGAACTTATAGCGTTATATAGGTTTCTCATGAGTATCAAATTTCATATAAATATTAAGTTTACTTTTAATAGCAATATTAATTAATTTCTACTGAAGTTATCAAAATTGAAGTCGAAGCCTTACATATTTTTATATTAAATAAAATAAATACGGTTAAATAAATGGTTAGTTTTTATAGGCAATCTAAACTGGTGAATTAGTTGGAAAATCAAGAAAGCAACATCTATCTCCTAAACAGCAGAGCTAGTGTCCGCCAAATTTTCGAAATTTTGCGTGTTAGTGTAGCTCAAATAATATAAAAATATTACCCTCTAGTACTACCATGACGCCTTACTGTTAGGGTCTACTGGACGGATTGAAATAAAACCTTTTTGGCTGTCTTTAATTGATTATGAGGTACAAGTACCACTAGTCACTTGATGTTGAATCATTCTAAGTTAAGTCTGCGAGTTGTCTACAAAACACTTATAAATATTAGCATCTTTCTCGTTAGAATTGAATCCACAACCATAGCGTTCACAGTATACACCGTACTACTGCACCACGCTGGCGTTGATTTTATTTATGTAGCCTTATTTGTACTAATATTTTAGAACAACAGAGTTGCGGGCATGTTATTTGCAAATGTTGGTTAGTTTTCCATTGAAATAATATTTGAATTAAAATAATTGTGATGTGTGTTATTTGACATTTAATTAACAATTTTAGAATTTAAATGTCGAGGCCGTCGTGTCGTGGTGTTTTCTAAATGAGTACTGTAAACAGTTAACTTAACTTAATTTAGCTTCACGCTTTATCCCTTGCGGGGTAGTCAGAGAGAACGGAGCGCCAAACGCTACGGTCTCTACATACCTCTTTCGCCTCGTCCACTGTCATTAACCTCTTCATACATGCCCTTCGGGGAGTCCTCATGCTTTTTACGTGACCTTCCTCCAGTATCTTTGATACTGTGTTTTCGAAGGTCAACCGAGGTCTCCCCCTACCTCTCTTACCGCTCACTTTTCCATCATAAATCTTTTTTGCCATTCTTTCATCACTCATTCGTTCGACGTGCCCAAACCAGCTGAGCACGTTCTTCTTCATTCTCACCGTGACATCCTCGCTAGTACCTGCCAAGATCGGAAGAGC